>JAQFZW010000206.1:0-86182 GCA_034687055.1 Heteromurus nitidus | reverse complement strand
AATAGTAAAGGAAAATCATAATAAAAGACAGCTGAGGTCTCCAAGACCCAGGTAGACTCTCCGTTTATAAAGGAGATTGATATGACATAAGAACAAAATTTTTGCAGCAGAACAATGTAACTACTTCCTTCCGTGGTTATGTACATGCATATAATATGTATATAATCATTGCTATCTTTCCCTGCAAATCTGCAACTTTCTCAAAATGCTGAAAAAGCGTGTTGAAGAGCCATTTTATGATTTTCTATTTCCATTCTCATCAATTTTCTAGATTATCGATTCATGGTCTATTGCCTTCTGCCTGCCTACGATAAAACTGCAAATTTACAGAAGGATATAATCGCTTTTCTAGAAATCAACTTTATGTCAGATACTCATATTATATGATCATGTAAGGTATATTATACAATGCTGTCATTTTCATTCTTCATGTCACTGTCACACGTAACTAGCAAAAGTTATATGTGCACGTGCAACAAAGAATGCCCTCCTTCATCTAATATGGAAATTAAAAACAACATAATAGACTTGAATTTGAAATTGTGTTGTGTGTCAATGTCAATGTGAAAAGGAGCTAGCATTCAATCCAATGCAGAAGATGTACATAAGAATTTATTTGGAGTCGAGTGAAGTAAAAATCAATCACAATTCACAATCATAAAAATACAGAAGGAGAAATGGTATGGTGCGTTGTACATAGTGCATGTTCCATTTAATATGCATCTCATCGTGTGTATTGAAAAAATGAAATACACCTGCGTGAAAGTAAAGTTGGCAATAATACAAACTGCAAATCAACACTAACTAATCTAAACACAGATGAAATTAAAATCTTATGTATTTTCATCAAGCTTTTCCCCACGGCTCATATCATATCATCCCCACAAATATACACGGTGCAAGTGTAACTTCACTCTTCGGAAGAAGAGAAGGATTTGATGTAAGATTGGTAAGATGTCGCCTACCGAGTTACCGAGAGAGATGTGGCTCTCTTCTCACTCACTCACGGTGTACTACGGGTACACTGATGATAATATGATGGTGATGTGATGAAGATGATACATCATTGTACTATTACTCACATACATATGCACATGTAACGTAACAAAAAAATGTATATATGCATGAAAATGCGAAAGAACTCATCACGACCGACCATCCGTATAGTTTATCCTTATAAATGATATATGCTATATACATACACGCATACTACATGAATATGCAGAGATTCCTTGTTGCAAAATGCAAACCCTTTTATGTACATTCACATACATCCTTTTAAACTTATGAAAAATTCGGTATTTGCTCGCAGCATTCATACAAACATATGGAGAGAGAGCTTCCCTATATCAATCCTCTCGAAAATCTTATGCACAAAAATATATCCATATTTTTTGGTCCAATCCAAGACTGAAGACGAAGACGAATCCAATCCAGTCTACTCTGTCATCTGTGTTTTATTGTTTTGGTTATTTCTTAGGAGGATTTTTTTTGGGATAGTCCTCTATACTCTTTCGCATTATCGGATCTCTCTCTCTTGTTCATGTCCACAACACAGAGCTACTCTCAACTCTCCGCACACAAAACAACTCCTTTTTTTCTCTTGTGTATCAACATTTTTTGGTTGAGTCACAAGTGTATTTATTACTCACACTCGACAAACATTTACACACATTTTCGGAGATGAGAGAGAGAGAGAGTGGAGAGATGAGTACTCGACAGTGAGACACTGGACTGGACTTTTGGGTATAGTCTAACTATTTTTTATGTGTTGTTGGGAAAAAAGTGAAAAAAACGATAGAGAAAAATGTAAAAGCACTTGAGAGAGAGAAGAGAGAAAATATATACGGTTTGATGATTGATGACGATATTGAAAAGTTGGTAGGAGAATACGGATCATATTTTTGGAGAGAGATCCTTCTTGTGACAAGGGAAGACCATTTAGAGTTTAACTAGTCAGTGATGTTTTTTGTGGTTGACTGAGTCATCAGTTGTCAGTTTGGTGTGACGTGTTCGTTAAAAACGTATTTACTATAGAGCACTGTTGATGTGGTCTCGTGTGTGAAATGCAGCTTGCTTCAAAAAGTGTTGACTGAAAATTGACGAGTATGCGATTGTCGTGAGATTGTGTGCGTCAGGGACGTGACGAAGCTTGGGGATTGGCGAATTTTTTATCAACAAAGGAGATCTGCGTCAAAAGTTGGGAGTGGTTTGGCTTACGACTTTAATACATAATACGAGCAATAATTATGAATTATGAATTACTTGACACTTGGACAATTCTAGAAGACCTTGAATCTAGAACCCTAATGGCATACCTGGTATAGTGGACAGTTCCAGTTCCGCATGATAAGCATTCAGCCTTATAGTTGAGATCGGCATATACTGTCAGAATTGAAAATACCAGCAGGTGCCCGAGGAGGGTTCAAGGAGGTAATGAATTTCCCCAGTACTTCGTAATTGTACTTGATTCGTTGATAACCGGCCGTCTGTAATCGTCTTCCATGTTCCAGACAACTAATTTTCAGTTTTATATGGGAAAAGTGAGGAGTCAGACAAGTGTCGAAGAGTTTTTAGTATTTTAATCAAGTGAAACAAGTTTTGATCATCGATGTGATGTGTTGTGTGTAGTGTGGGGGAGCTATTGCTGTGAATTTGAAGATTCGATGTGATTGGAATCTTTTTATCATACATTTCATCATTCACCAACCTCGACTGTATTCAACACATCAACCGGATGTTCGAAATACGCAACTCTGCTGTCAAGAATTCCACAAAGGCCAGAAGGGTGCTCTTCAATGTGATAGAGCATCACTAGAAAATTTCCCAGCTCCTTTTAAAATGTTTCCAGCCAGCTCAAATGCAGATTTGCTCGGCCATCAATCTCCCTACGACTTCTCGTCTGGGGAGAACGAGGGGAAATGGAAAGGTTTATTTGTTACTGGACTAAAGAAGGTATGCTTTCACTTTTAAACTTCGTATTATCGTATTGTGTTGTCTTCTTTATGTAGTCAAAGTATGAAGTATATCAATTATTTACATTAATTTGTAGGTGATGCTCCAGGTTGGGCACACGATGAAGGCAAAGGAGGAATCCTTTGAATACCTGGAGAAGCTAATTATCCAACTACTAGGAATGATATGTAGCCGGCCATCCCCCCATTCAGTTCTAGAAGTTCAAGACCGAATACAAAAGTTAATTCCTACTCCGATCATCGAGTGGATGATAGATTTTGCCTCTTCTGCTGTTAAGCAAGGAAAACGAAAATTGGTCTTCCCCGTTGATAAGATTCATCCTCTTCTCAAAGTAGGGGCTTTTCGATTTTACTATATTGTAACAATCAGATTTGTACTTGTGAGCTCATTCATCAAATTTATAATTCTTTCGATTGTAGGAAGCTTTGCAACACAAAATTGGCGAAAGTGTTACGTACTACATTTGTGCAGTTTTGGAATATATTGCAAGAGACATGTTGAAGCATGTAAGTTTTATTGAACACCCTTAACCCTTTTAGGGAAATTGTAAAGAATCAAGTACAAACCAGCCATAAATTTCTCTAGTATTGCAATCATTCACGGATGACTGTTTTCTTTGTTATGACAGGTTGTTTTAAAGTATGTTACGCTAAGTAGACACGGAGAGTGCTCCACGCAAGATATTAAAGCGGCTATGTGTTACGATAAGGTATCTGGACAGATTGTGAAATTTGATCTGCATCATTTCTTTGATGTCTTATTAAATTGGCAACTATTGAATTGGATTGGCTTTTTTGTCTTAAGGTATTCTGCGACCTCTTTAAACTTGGCGATGCATTTTCAGTCACGGAAGAAGTTGACGAGCCTGCTGCGCGAAATTCTCTGACGTACAGCGAGGTAAATTTGACATTTGTCCAACTCCAAGGATAGGGATAAAAAAGAAGATTCTTTTGATCTTGCTTTGAACTGATTTATGTTGCGTAATATTCCGACCTTAGGTAGTGGACGATTTTATACAGTGGGAACGGCAGTACCTCCGAGACCTCCAAATGCTGCTGAAGGTTTTCAGAGAGCAACTAGCAGATAAATTGGAACAAGAAAATGAGGTATTTTGACTCTGCAAAAATACTATCTTGTAGAAGCAAAATTCTAAACATTGTTTTTTGACGATCAGGATCTGGAATTGGTGTTTCAATCATTGGAAGATATCGCCGAGTTAACTGTATCTCTTATTAGTCAAGTGGAGGATGTCGCTGAAATGACGGATTCGAATCAAACAGCTCTTGTTGGAGTGTGCTTTCTCGAAACCGCCGAGGTGAAATATTAAATCATTAGTTCACACAATTCTCATGGTCATGACTATGCAAGTATGATGTTTAAGAAGTTTTATATTTGCTCATATTTTGCTGTAGAATTGGGAGTTTGAAGTTTATGACAGGTATGCCGAAGCTTTTGACTGCGAATGCAGAAGAAGGCTTGAGGAGCTTCTCTGTAGACCAGACATCGAAGTTACTGTTTCCACAGCCGGTCACGGATTTGTTGAAGCAGTCAAATTTTATTTTCCAAAACTTCTACTCGAGCCATTCTATCACTGTAGGCAGTATTTTGATTACATTTCGGTAAGCCGATTCACTACTGCAGTTGTTATTCAATTACTAGATTACTACATGCCCTTACAAAACAAAACATTGCCCTAACATTGGTTGACCTTGGATTTCCCTGATTTCAGTTAATGTCAAAGTTAACTTCCTGTTCAAAGGATAAAAATGACTTTGATCAGGCCTTGAGTGTGCTCACTCTTTTGAAAGGAGGAATGGAATGCCTAAGAATACCAAACAGAACTTTGGGGTGGGTCATCGCATAAGTGTATTGCATATTGTTTGGTGTATTATTTGTTAACCTGTGATCTTCAAATGTTTAGTGATATCACAATGCGCGTGTCCGGGAAGGGAAATAAGGAAGTTGCTTTGCATAAATTCACCGAAATGAAGTCCCTAGTTGAAGGTTTTGACGACGCCCTCGGACAGTCTTATTTCAACGAGTTTCTTTGTGGTATGCATCGAACGAAGACGTTACAGTATCAACCTAATTCTTCTTAATCCTTCGTCAAGTTCGCCTAACGTTAATATTTGTATTGTGATGTAACAGAGGATAACTTCCAGAAATTAGGATCTGGAAGAAAACCGTCCGAGCGGCATGCGTATCTTTTTGACGCATTCATCTGTCTATGCAAACCAAGTTATCGCCGGACATCCGTTGTGACTGGAGGAACTCAATTCGACTACCGTTTAAAAGAATATTATTACCTTACCAAAGTTGAAGTTCGTGACAAAGAAGATACCGACGGTATATTACTCCCAAATACATGAATGTTAATTCCGGATCAAGATTTCGATATTTGCAACGAGCTAATTTCGTATGCTGTCATTTCAGAATGGAAAAACATGTTCGAAATCGTCCCTAGAAATCAGCCTCCAATAATCTTAGCTGCAAGGTCGTACGAAGAAAAATCAAATTGGATGGGAGCTCTTGTCATGCTGACTACTAAAAGGTAAGGCTTCTTTGAGAAAAATCTTCTGGGATATAGTATTACTTTACTGTATGTGAATGGGTTTCCCTTTGTCTATTGTAGTATGCTTGATCGAATAATGGATCGGATTTTGTTGGACGAAGAAAAGAAGCACCCGCTGCGATTGCCTCCGGTTGAGAAGTATAAGTTTGCTATTGAAGACTCAGATAATAATATTATTTTCGACAAGGATAACGGCAATCATTTCCTCATCAAAGTATGATACATTTCGTAGAATTAACTATTCTTACGACGACATTACGGTATGCATTGTTAAGAAGTATTTTTGTCTTTTTATAGGGTGCTACGTTGATCAAACTGATAGAAAGACTTACCCATCATCAACATTTTGATCCAAATTTTATCAACACATTTCTGACCACATATCGAAGTTTTTGTTCCCCTAACGTAAGATAATACGCCTCTAACTTACGGAAAATGAAAGTTTATATGCAGTCGTCCGTTTCTATTTAACATAGGATAATGGTATTTTTTAGGAATTTCTAACTCTATTGGTGGAAAGGTTCAATATACCTGATCCAGAATTCCCGCAAGATGAGTCAGAATCTATTCACACCAGGGAAATGATGAAACGATTCCGAAAAGAATATCGTAGACATGTAAAATTGCGGGTATTAAATGTGATGAAACAATGGGTAATTCATCATTTCTATGATTTCGAAAGAAATCCGACTCTTCAGGCAAGTCTAGAAGAGTTCCTGGACAATACCGATGAGTCAAAAAGGAGTATTTTTGAATCTGTGAAGAAATGCCTTAGGAAAGCGGTAAAGTTTGGGCAAATTTATTATACACACGCTACATCCATGCAGAATCATTTAAAATATATAAAAGTTATATGTGACATAGGTTGAAAATAGTAGCAACGAACAGGAAAGAATATATCCTGCTGTTAAATCTCCACCTCCTATCGAGTACCATATCCGCTGTCCAATGAGCGAATGGAACATTATAACGGTAAGATCTTCATTTCTGTGTAAATACACAATTCATTAAAGAATACAGAGTTACTGATTTGGTTGTTCTGTTTTTGTTTCATCCTCTAGCTGCATCCCATTGAAATTGCTCGACAGTTAACTTTACTCGAGTTTGACTACTACTGCGCTGTGAAACCTTCGGAGCTCGTTGGAAGCGTTTGGACAAAGAAGAATAAAGAAGAGCTATCTCCGAATCTGCTAAAAATGATAAAACATACAACAAACGTAAGCTGACTTCACAATGATTTCGAAACTGAAATTTTGAACAACGAGGTGGAGTTCTCTTCTAATGTTTCTGCTTTTAGGTCACGCGATGGTTTGTGCGAACGATTGTCGATGCCGAAAATATCGAAGAACGAGTTGCCATTGTATCACGAATTCTTGAGGTCATGCTCGTCATGCTCGATCTGAATAACTTTAATGGTGTGCTTGCCGTTGTTAGTGCCATGGGATCTGCTTCTGTCCACCGCCTACAGTTTACGTGGCAGGTAAATAAATGCCTCCTGACATTACCAACCAAACCAATTCAAAGTAAAGTGGGTGACAAACTGACACTTTTTCTTTTTATTGTAATTAGGGTGTGCCTATTAAGTTGAAAAATGTTTTGGAGGAGGCTCAGGAACTCCAGAACGATCATTTTAAGAAATACCAAGAGAAGCTTAGATCCATCAACCCTCCGTGTGTTCCTTTCTTTGGTAAGTATATGCTATTACTTTTGTATGCAAAAAGCTAGAAATTATATCAAGATCAAGACTAAACCATTCACATGTCTTTTTAAAGGGATGTACCTGACAAACATTTTGCACATTGAAGAAGGAAACTTGGATTTCCTTCCCCAATCAGATCTCATTAATTTTGGCAAGAGAAGGAAAGTAGCTGAGATTACAAGTGAAATTCGACAGTTTCAGTATGACCATTATTGCTTCTCAGTGGAATCAAAAATTCGTGAATTCATCGAGAGACTGCAACCGTTCAGTCTGGACATGAGTGAGAACGAGATTTCTGACTACTTATTCAACAAGTCGCTGGAAATCGAGCCCCGTGGAACGAAGCAAGCACCAAAATTTGTGAGTGTGAATAATACTAGTCCCTTTAATTTTAATCCATACAACCTATAAACCAAATTATAATTCGTACTATTGTATTAAAATTAAAGCCCCGGAAGTGGCCGGATTTAAACCTGAAGTCACCAGGGATTAAGCCTCGCCATTTACCTGGAAAATCACACCCAGCCCCGCTTATGCCATTTTCATCATCTCAGTTTTCACTACAGTCATCTTCTTCCAGAATGACACTGGATTCAGAACTGGACTGCGCAATTGGAAATTCGAGCCACACACCGACAAGGACATTAACTCCATTATCTAATCCTTCCACGACGTCACCTCAAGATAACTTGCCGTCGTGGGATAACGCAGTCTTCGTCCCTGTTTTGATAGGACATCCTGGTACGTGTCTGTCCCAAGTTTTGTCGTTGTTTTCGAAAGTATGGAATGTTGTTAATTTAAACTTTCTATAACAGGATCCAATGCGTCTCCAAGTTCAACTGTATCATTCCAATCCTTCAGCACACCCTCTCATACACTTCCTTATTCCACCAACCATAATCCAATCCCACCACCCATACCTCCAAGAAGGCGAGATGGCTCGATGAGTGATTCTATATCTCCGAGGGTAAGCAGATTGAAGCTTGCAATAATAGCAGAGATTTTATGTGTAAGTAACTAATTGTAAGTATGTGCATTTAATGAATTTGTTTAATTGTCATGTTTTCAGGTAAACGAAGAACCACCACCGCCCCTTCCACCCCGCAAAATATCTCCTCGAACACCAAACCCCCCACCACGTCGAAATTCATCTTCCACGTCGGCTGAATTTGGTCAAAGTCTAAGCCCTTCCGTAAACGTACCTCCTCCAATTTTTGAAAGACTGACTTCGACTTCAAACGGACCATTATCCATTCCTACTCAATCTCCAACTGGTAATTACAGCTTCATCTAATTATTTCTCTTCTGAATGTTAGATATCCTGATCATTATTTTGGGAACTAAGGTGGTTCAACGGGCTGTGCGTCTGACCATCACTCTGAGTTCGTTTTTCCAATCAGGTTGCCAATAAGACCTCCAGTACCGATGAGTCCTTCCGGAGCACCTATGCTACCTCCAAAATCAGCCAAGTCAGTCAGTTTAAGCTCCATCAGTCAAAACTGAGTTGGTGACCGGGACTCACCAAGTATGCGCGACAGCTCGGATTCAATTGCTCGTGTGTTACTCATCCACTGTAGCTGTTAGTTTAAAATTCCGCTTTGGGAGTTATGCTATGTTATAAATACTACTCGCCGATGTGGTGAAATCATGAATCGAAGGTAAAGTAGGAGTTTCTAATTATACGCAAGAGCATTTATAATAGACTCTAGGCCTTGTAGAAACTTGCAAATTCTTACACAATACAATACTAAACAGTTTTTACTTGAGAGAGGCTATTTGAGTCGTGTAATTGTATGGCTATCGATACGTAGAAATGACCAGGGAAAGATTCATTTGAACCAAAGGTTGTTATTCTATAAGAAAACATCGCATCAATCACATATTGTATTGATGTTCATGTCGTCGTTTTCTGTTTCCGCAGAATTTTATAAAATCCATTAAAGTATAATGCCTATATATCAAACAAGCTTATAATGTATTCCTATATCAAATATAGTACCAGTCAGTGAATTTGATACTATAAACAATAATTTAAAATGCAAAAAATAATCTAATATATACGTAACCTTTCGGCCTTAGAAATTATTATTTTGTTGGAGAAATTTTAATAAAAATTTTACGTAACTTTTCTATTCAGATGTGTACCTCAAGTCGGTATTTCTTTCATTGGAAACTCGGCAGGAAAACATGTTCCAAATAATTGCACCCAAGAAAACAAAGACTGATGCACATCAAATGGAAATATCATGAGCGCAGCATTGGTTATTTTATTGATTTGTAGCAATCAATAATTATTTTCTTTATTATCGTACACATTTTTTCGTCATCTTAGAATATATTGCATAATAAAGGTTATCGAGTAATCAGTTGTTTTCTTGTTAGTCTGATTTCATACAGATTTATAAGGACTTAAAAGTAAGAGTTCAATAACAAGTTTAATCGTAACCATCAAATGCTCCTCCCCTACATATACACGTTCACGTTTCAATAATTTACATACCACGCTAACGTATCATCATTACACATTTCTTTTAAAAGTAACCGATTCTTTTTTTAAAATTTTTACATTAAGTGTCTAAAGTATGTATAAGTACATCGATAGCCTATCTTAAAACGTTTTATATACAACACGACAACATCAAACCGACTGATAACTTTTCACTCTAACACACAATCACAATTGAAACTTCGTAACAATTGGTAGTGATTTTATATAGCCTTCGTTTGCTTAATTATTTTAGTAATTAATTGTAATGATTTCTTTGCTATTCTAGTTGAAAAGTTTGAAACAGTTCGTTAGTGCATTAATTATGATTAGCAAAAGACTTTCACTGAGCTGCAATACATCATGGAGAAAGTAGTGAAATTCCCATTGCGCATTGTTCATCATTTCAATTCAAGTAGGGATTGTTGTATTCATGCATTTTATAGAGAGCATGCATGCAACCCTCAAAACTTCTGCTGCTTTCATGAAAGTGGCTGAGCCTTGTCTCATCGAGTCATGACACAAATCTGATATTTCACTTTCACCTGCCACGCCACAACGTATCATATATCATCATCATCAGTCCAACTCTGTTCAGCTCGCTTACGTCGATCAATACTTACGTTCAGTGTTTTGATGTGTGAATGAATACGGGATAAGTAATAATTAAATTTGCAAGACATGGAGAAGAGGCACTATAACCCGAAAAAATGGGCAAATTGTGCAAAAGATGCATCTTATGAAATAGTGTAATTTCCAAATACACATCAAACATCCTTTTTTTTTGAAGACAATCAGTCAGTATTGCAAGTACAGTCAGAGAGAAGTGCTTGTGTGTGTAGTTGTAGTTGTATATAATTATGTCCTAAGTTAACTGAAGTAATAAAATTATTGCCAAACTATCCGATAAAAGTTGGCTAACATCCAAATGTAAAGTTGCTTAAAATGACTCAATCATGTATGTATTTTTGATGACTAGCTTAAAATTATCTTTTGGGACTTGTGTGATGACTAGAAGTTGAGTGCACTTCACAAAGATATACAATCTCGACTTTACCTGCACATCGCCACAGGCCAAAGTAGATTTTTAGATTGTAGATGTAGATCATACGGACAAAATGCCGTTGGCTTGTACTACGAACTTTCACCGGACAAGCTATTGTAGAGTATTGGGGGAGAAGGGATGAGGTCGATTTATGTTACAGTTTTTTTACGATTAACATCACTTTTCTTCCATTTTAGCTAATTTACAAAAAGTTGAGATGGTTTTTAATAAATATAGGGTAGTGTACATATTAGATAAGTTTAAAGTCTGTAATCCATACGTGAATATTGAAACTCGACTAGAGTGTGTTTGTGTGTGAATATTTCCTCTCATATTCCCATCTCACGCGTCTTTAATGTATATTCTAGTTATCGACTTTCTCCGAACACTTTCCCTTTGGCTTCGCCACTTACTTCACATCCTTCAATACTCATCGTCAGAGTACCTTCGGATAGCATGTAAGAAATGAAATGTAGTGAAAGTTTTTACATTTTCCTCGTGAATTTTCCAGAAGCCGGTAATAATGTTGAGGATTGGAAGTTTTGGAAGAAAATCTGAAAATGTGGTGACTATATAGTGAGTAGATGTGCAAATTTGAGATGCTGATGAGAGGAGAAACTCCTTTCTCTGAAAAGTATTTTTGAGGTCAAATACAATTCCATGAAGAGGGTAAAGCATCAATATGACAATATTTTGTTGCTTTCTTCAAATTCGAATTTTCACTATGAAATAGATTATGGTAATACAGTAACTTTCTCTTCGCAGGTTCTACCTGAGAGGAGCACTACAAATCTCTATAATAAATATTATACTTTTAACCATCCAAGAAACATTGTGTACCTCATAAAACTTTTACTCCGGAAATGAGTAAATCACACTTAACCAACACATGCGTCGTGTGTACCATTTTAGAAAAAATGCGTCTTCATCAGTCCATATATTTTGATTAAACAAACGAGACCATTATTAATTATTAAAAATTTTGATGTAAACTTCCTGACATAGTGCGCGCGCGTATTATAGAAGCAATCTTCCATATATTTTACTATGTACATTTCCCATATTACGTATGAAAACTTCGTTTTTAAACTTACAGCGGATGGTTAAGTCCGAAAAAGGAATTTTAGAAGAGTTGTGTTCGCGATATTTCGTAGCGATACATTTTTTTTCGACTCACTTTCCGTCCGTCACCAGTAAACGACTTAAAAAGATATTGCACCGTTTTGAAACGCTTGCTTTTAAAGCTTTTGATTTTTGTTACATGATAGCCAGAATGAATTGAAGTATATAGTGATCCGTAGTCAATTAGTTTATACCAGCGAAGAGATACTTTTAAACTGGCACTGGCGTCCACAATTAAATTATGGTTTCCGATGATTCCCCTGCTTGTTTCCAGTAAAGACCGTAGAAATAGATTTTTTTCTTAATTTTTTTACTGAAGAAATAACTGGCCCAAATTTCTCTGAATTTCAACTCAAACTCGTTTTGCGATTTCCACAACTTTTTTCTTCTTCATTTTTTATATTATTGGTCATACTAAGTTTATAACTGAAATGGAGCTGTTTATTTCTTAGCATCTCGCAAAAAATCCCTTATCTCTGTCACTGGACGTAAGTTTCTTTTTATTTTTTAGTCACTTTCCCTTCCTGCATGCTTATATTGCATTTGCGGATGCAATGATGCAGAACCGGGTTTGACGTTCCTTCTTTAGAGCGTTTCCCCATTTCCCTTCAGATCTGCACGTACTTGGAGTCATGCGCGTGTGTGAATTTTTTATTACCTAAATTTTTGGTTCCTAGTATACTAGTCTCTTCTTATTATTCCTTCCGGACCGATGTAGCGACGGATTCTGGAGTAAAATCGAAATATTGGGTTTCTAAAATACAAATTTTAATATCCAAGTCACGGTTTCTATTGAACTATATAGACTCACCTTGTGGGAATTTCCGGCTGCATTGGCTCACCAGGTGGAGGCCTTGGTATGACAGGTGGAACATCACTATCTGAGCTGGACTCCTCGTCATTTCCAGGTCGCTCTCCTAGCAAATGGCTAGGCACACCTCGCTCCTCTCTGAAAAAACGGGAGTAAAGTATAAACTTCACATTTTGATAAGGCTTATCCTTTGAGAAATTTTGCTGAATGATTGAACTTACGAATCTTGATGACCACTTTGCCTCATAAGTGGGGTGCAGGGTTGAGCCGAGTCTATGACCTCAAAGTTTCCAGCATTATGCCGTCTTCTTCTCTGGAATCTGAGCCCAAGTTGGGACAAGTCTGTGACATACTTTTCCGCACCTTGCCGTCGTCTTCTGAGCCCAGGCGTGCAGCCGCCAAGAGCAATCCCAGAGTTTGCGGGAGTCAACGCGAGATTCGGTGTGGAAGAGTCTGGCGAGTTGGCTTCAGCGATTGCCGACATTGTGACGTGTTGAGAGGCACCAATTTTCGCTCCTAAACTGCCATCCCCTTGGGTTGTAATTGTCATGTTACCACTAACCACGTTCGACTTGAGTTGCTGCTGCTGAGCATCGACAAGAGGGTGCGACCCTGAGGAGTCTGCGTCCAAAAAGGTCTTTTCTTGAGGAAGAGCAGCGGTCGCATCATAGTAGACAGAGTTATCCTCTGGATTGTTGCCTGTTAGCTGTAATTTGTCAGACTCCCCGGTTTTCCTGGAATTACATAAGACTCAATTGATTCTCCAATTTGTATTGATGTAGACGTCGTATCCGTTTTAGTATTAATTACTCATGCGCAATTGTCAAGTGAAAGGGTGAAAGTGTGTAGCAGCTTTAACGAGGTATATATCTATCAAGACCTAATTCATGCAGTCTAAGAATATATGCATGGATAAAATCAACCTGGAAAAGAGGAACTACTTATAACTACCAATACTGAGTATTAAGCTTCCAAACGAAGGTAGTAAGCCAGAGTAGAGTTGACTACAGTGAAAGATTAAGGGAGAAAGGTTAGAACAGCTTTCACTGCAAGCAAGTTAGTTCAGATCCAGATTCAGAGTCAGATATTGTGACCAGACATACGTCGCATGCTCAGGTAGTTGTCCCTTCGCAGAGTGATAATCTTCCGCCATTGATTGTCCCTTGGATGGGGGCCAGTCTGTGTTTGACGCGATGATATCTGGCGTCTCCAACTTTTCTCCTTCCTCGCCATAGTCTTTCTTCATGCACAACTTGTTATCGATTCGGATCGCCTTCTCGCCAATCGAACTATCCGACTTGTTTTTCAGAATACTCTTGAGAGCCTTGGGTTGCGAGTTGGGAAGTTGAGATTTTGAGTCACCGTCTGCAGCACTGCATTGTATATCTGGCAAGTTTTGTTCGTCCTCCTGAAACAGTGTGCAGATGTGAATTACATGAAATTTTAAATGTTATTATGACGAATAATAATAATAAGGATGACATATTTTACTTGATTGGCAATGGCAGCTTCAGCTTGTTGTAGACTTGACCTATTTGGAGAAAGGACATCCGTCTCTGGAGGCACATTACTTATAATGTCAGGCTTCTCTTCGGGGACAACGTTGGAAACTGGTGTGCTGACCACACGAATCTCTAGTCGACCAGCGACCATTTCTGGGTTCTGTTCGGGTTCGGATTCCGTTGAAGGGATTTTATTAAGTGCCTGCACAAAATGTCAGTGTAAAAGCTTTCTTTTATAAAGGATTGTAAACGTAGATTTACTGCCGTGAAAGTTGAAATGCGGCTTATGAACTTACGGGCATACTCCTGTACAGATTGCGATTGGGATCGTCAGCACCAACGTTCAGTTTGTCTTTGTTATCACAAGTTTTCATTTTGGCAGCAACATTCCTACTCACGTCCACGTCGTACGTGAACTCGTCAAATGAAGCTTTCTGAATCACGGGAGGCTCCAAACCAGGTCTGTTTTGCATCATTCAAAATTATCCATTTTATCAATCTATCATGACTCCTTGCTAAATCCAATTTCCATTCCTCTCCAGTTCCCGAGAAAGAAGTGTGAATCAATTCCTGGAGAAAGTGAAAGCTCCTTTTTCCGAAGTTAATCATGCTTTTATTACCTCCAACGAGCATGATTTTAGGACCTACGCGTTACTTGTGATTACGCGGTTCAGGTGTCATTTTACTATCTTTCTATTCCAAAACTGGAAAATCTAAAATGCGCTTCTTTGCCAGCGACGTATACTCGCGCAGTGTGCATGTATGCAATCTAATTCACAAGCCTACAACCACGGCGGTGCATAATCCATGACACTATTTCAACGTTATATATTCATTGAAGATATTCCCCAAACTTACCGAATATGGTCCGATATTGTGGGATTGCTGAGTACTTTTGGCAAATTCTGCTCAAGTAACGATTGTCCCGGAACACTCTCCAAGTTCAGGTAATTGAGTGATGACATTTTGTTGGCAAGCTCGGCCAGCTTGGTTTTGTAGGAGTCCCCACCTGACGCATCTCCCCCTGCACCAGCATCAATTGAAACGGTTATCTTAGGTTCTCCCGTCACCGATCTGTCATCCTTCACGCTTACTCCAGTCCCTGGATCCATCTACGCACAAAAGAGTTTTCCTTTTCTTTAGTAAATTATATCGCATATTTCTTCCATACCTTCACTTTTGTCCCTTTTTATATCCTCCGTCACATTTGATTTCACATTTTGTTATTCACAAGATTTTTTTACACATAAATATTTTAAAACATTTAAGATTTCAATTACGACAAAAATATAGAGGAAATATAAGCTGCTAAAGCTTTGAACTGAAGATTTGAGAATCAAGACAAAAGTAAAAATGGTATAATGAAATGATAAAAACAAAAGCGTTATGTGCAATTTTACCGAATTGGTGGATCGTTTTGTAATTTTTCTATTTCTCACTTTCTGTGGGCTGGGTGAGGGGCCTGGAGGTTTCAGAAAACAACTACTACTAGCATGTTCTTTCTCGTGAACTTCATCTGTGTCATTAGGGACCCCTCCGGCTGCACCGATCTCCGCTTCTTCGTCGTTTGGTGCCTTGATTGTCGTGGAAGAAGGAAGAGTGATATAAAAATTAAAGTTTCAAAAAATTGTGCATGCTCCTTTTTTATTTTGCGCAGGCATTTTGCAGCAATAATCTGCTTCAAGAACGGATGTAACAAAGTGCTGGCTTTCTTGAAAACAAATTAAAAAATATTTCGACACTGTCTTTGGAAATTGTGTGTGAAAAACGTGACACGATATTTTTGAAGGTTAAAAAATAAGTTTTTAAGCAGTATTTTAGAGGGCGCACATCAACAAAAGTTAACCCAAAGCAAAATTCACAGCAACACACAAATCGTATCTACACAAAAAGCAGGTTTCACTGTTCAGTGAAAGCATATATGCAACAATTTCACAAAAGCGAAACTACTGAAAATTATCAATCCTTTCACAAATTTTGATGCCAATATAAACGGGATTTGTTTTCATTTCATAAATGAAGCAAGACAGGGCAATATTTTATCTCCTAAAAACGTGATCCCGAGAATGCTTCAAATTCTCATACATTTTATGATGTTGAATGCTAACGATTCATGGTAATTTATAATTATGCATGTCATACTTTTAAAGGAATGCATGAAGAGACGTGTGATGGAGAAAAATTCCTTCAAATGCCCAATGCAGAAAGCCTAAAACACACTATCATACTTTCTCTTCGCGTTGATGCTTTATGCGATTTTCTCTAAAGTGTTCAAGGTCACTCGTACCTACGCTCCGCTTCCTATGCAAAATGTGGCATTCAATTCCTATACTTTGTACAGTCATAATATTCATTACTTTAAACGTTACAGATCACAAAATCCCAATTTACTAACGCATGAATGACCCTAAACATATATATATATATATACTTTCACCTAAACTCCAATGTGAATAGTCGAAGGTTATATACGTGTGTATATGTACATATGTACATACATACATATTATATAAATTCTATCCAAACTTTTAGAACCAAGTTTTATGAAGCCAATAGATTTTTTATGTAAAGGTTAAGTATATAGTACTTTTTAAGGCAAATAAATAAAAAAAGAAAGAAATAGAGAGAAGAAGAAGTGTTGTTTTGTACATTTTTTTTGTTTTACACAACAACATGTGAACTCAATAAAAAATCATTCACTTTTATTTTGATCCCACACGACAGCAGCGATAAAATTACGGAAGTGCGCTATATAGCATGTTTCTTAACAAATTCACTATTTTAAAACAATATTATTATTGTTGAAATTTTTTTCCATCTTCTACTCAAAACATGATTAAAATACAATTGAACAACAATCCTTAAACAAAGCTACTAGTATTTTGCATTATAATGAAAAAAAATTGTTACACACTTCTGTTTTAGTATGTACGTAGCGATTTTTTTGTTGCTTTTCAAGTTTTAAAAAAGCTTGAAGAGATGAGAAAGTGTTAAGACTGAAAAACCGTTTGCTTTAGCAATCCGTCGTTGCAAAATCATATCTCTCTCATCAGCCCCATGACTAGAAACGTTGGTGAAAATGGAACGAAAAAAAATCATATTTTTATGCTAAAAAGTTGTCCGTAAACCTTCTACGTAAAATAACGCTTCCAAAAAGATCAGAAAACATTTCTAATATAACCTAGCTCCTCATCCACCTCCTCCACACTATCTCGACACACTTGACATTGCGAAACTATACAAATCACATCAAAAATATCACATTTAACGATGAATGAAATTAAAAGCTAGAGAAATATATTCTACCCATCTAAAACGTTGCGTTAAATCTTGGCCGATCGAAAAAGTGGTCTCGAAAAAGTGAGAGCGTAATTATTTTTGCTGGCTAAAACTAGTTAACTCTTTCGATTTTATCTTTTTATAATATTGTAAATATTTTATGGCATTCGCTACATTTTTACGTCCGCCTGTAGCGCTGTGTAATGTAAGTAATTTGGTTAATGACTTCTGAATGAGAGAGAGAGAGAGAGAGAAAACTACGATTTAAAGGACGATTCGGCATCATGTACGATTTACCCTAACAATCTAGAATCTAAACGTTATATAAGTTAACGTATTGAACATACATTTAAATAATATTTTTTATATAACCTCCGACATATTCACACTTCCCCCCCCCCAACTTGAGTAGTCAATCTGATTAAAAGGCTTTTTACACCTGAAAATGGCGTTCATTTTTATATGGCATTCCAGATAACATATATATTTATATATACTTCTCTCTACATTTGAAATATATATGAGCTTTTCTACAAAACACAGAGAGGAAACATGAACTGACGCACTTAGAAGTACAGTTGTTTTTACAAGAACTCACTCTTTTACACGAAAAGTTTTCAGGATATACGATTAGGAATTACAAATTTAATTATGATCAGGAAACCGGCCCTAGCGAAAAATACACTTTAACTATGTGAGTTCTCACTGACCATTATATGGTAGGCAGGCTCCTACAATCATTCAAGATCCATCAAAAAAATAGTAGAGTTTTTTATGATGTTTTCATAGTTGCCAGTATGAGATGAAGAGAGCGATTTGTTTGTCGAAGGGATTTAAAAAATAGTTTTAACGGTGAGCAGATAGGTTGGCGATTGTCACATTCAAAATAGTAGCAGCATCAGCAATCAGCAGCGTATCATTTAGATTTTTTGTCATACACAGACAAAGGGAGAGAGAGAGAGTAATGTAGTAGCGGTAGTAGTAGCGCCAGAGAAAGCATTCAATACAAAAAAGAAAGAAAGTTTCACAAAATAGATATATATAGTATTTTATATATGTGTGTCATAAGAAATTATCATGATTATATATCATCATCATTCATATCATCATAAATAACAACATGAACCTTTTGTTCACCACGTATCACTTGTCGCATTTCCGGTAGAAGAAGAGTTATTTTTTTTTGCAAATAAACCACAGCGCTCAAAACTCAAAAGAACAAAACCAATGAGATTTTTGGTATCTAAAAAATATTTTCCAACTAAAAAGATAAGTACAGCGTTCTCGAAAAGATTTTTTTTGATGACACGGTTAATAATAAATAAATACGGTACAAAAACTTGTATACATAATATAACGAGAGAAAAGGTGACAAATAGGATCGAGTTTGCTATCCAATTTTTGAGTAAAAGTGGATTTCTACAAAAGAAAACAAGGTGAAATCATAGCAGAAAAAAGAATATATATTTCAGCGAAGATATCCATTTCTGAGAAATGTTTTAGGATTTGGATAGCAAACTCGATCATTTTTGTCAAAATGACAGTTTACAATATTGAAAAAATGATAAATATAAGGGATACTAAGCATATTACACAATTTGGGACTCAATCGACAAAAGGATTTTTACACGAAGATGACAAAAAATAATCGTGTTCAACTGACTACAATTTAAGATTCCATTTTTGACAAAAAGATTTCGAAAAATAAAGGAAAATTGAACGTTAAAGAAATAAAGAAAGCAGCACAGCATTTTTTGATGTTTTTGGGAAATATAGATGTAGTATGTGTGGGTATATACGGGGGAAATTCTAACGGAAAAAATGATTTTTTTGTTTGTGGGAATAATATCTACGCGTTGATAAGTCTGTAGATAAATACCTGACTCATGGAGATGATTTTATGTTCAGGACTTTGCAAGGGCTCCGCCCCCTTCCATTCATTGTCTGTTTCCTCAGAGTCATCGAATTGTGACTTCCACTGGGAAGCAAGAGTGAGACCACCACCCCCGCGGGTGATTTGCTGCAGTGCAGACACGTTCCCATCGTCAATCTCTGCAAACTGCGTGATCGAGTAGTCACCACTCTTGCCGTGGTGATGAGCATGAGGATGGGAGAAGGGTCGATTGCCCCGACCTGACCGACTTCGGCTCAGCCCGTGGCCATGGCCGTGAGAGCGGCGCCCAAGTTGTGGCGCGGTGGGGTTTCCTCCAGTGATTGAAACCACGGGTGTGCCAGCACCCTCTTTGTTTGGAGTTGCGGCCCCACTGTCCACTTCCTTTGGCTCTGGGTCAACGGAGGACTGGATTGAGACACCGTCTCGTCCTGCTTTCATCCCCGTTAGAAAATGGAGTTCATAAATTTTGAATATATATTTCTTTCTCGTACTTAAATCTCTCAAGCATATAAAATTCATGCGATCCATGAATATGATTATTAACCTTTTCCACAGTCATAAGCACACGAGTCGACCGTCTCAGTGACTTCTTTGACACGGGGACTAACCAGATCTGGATTTGGAGCATCTTCCGCCTCGGTATCATCCTGTTGGGATGTGAGCTTCAAGCGTACGAGATTCTTGTTGGGACCACGATAGCCTTGTGATGGCTTTGGTGCTACCACCGGCTTCGAGTCAGGTGTCTTTCTTCCACTCAAAGTTACCTGTCCATCACGCACAATTCGCAATTATTTTTTAAATCAAATCTTCAATGAGCCAATTTGCCCCATTTTCGAAGTGTGTGCCACGTAATCGGTTATCACCTGCATCACATTGTCTGCATCAACCTCAATCCCGCTCTCCAACCTGTCCTCCTTCCCACTCGGATCCTTTTTAGTCTCCTCCTGATCAATCTTCGCTGCCACCTGCTCCTCCTTCTTTTTCCTCTTTGGAAACTCACCCGTGTTATTATTATGGCAGAGCTTGTCTTTGTTCGCCGTAGATTCATTTTGATTATTTACCGTGCTCGGGACAGGCAACGTTCCGGATTGAACACCACTTCCCCCAACGCTGTCCAACATGTATTGCTCTCGTCTTCTGCGTCGCTCAAAGTCTCCTCTTCCTCCCTACAAGAAAAATATTTACACGTTCAAAAATTATGGCAAGGTTTCACCTTCATCTTTCAAACGAAGTTTATCAAAGATTGACGCATTTTATGAACTGTCAAAAGATTACAGCTTCTTTTCTGCTAACAAATCTAGCTCGAATAAATAAAAATACTGATACTACGCCTTGTCTTTTGGCTAACATCTTGACCTCGTTACACCTTAGCCGAGCGACTGACACAATTTCAAAACAACGCTTCAAAATCTAATAAAATGTATCTCGTCTATCACTTGCCTCGACTGCGTGCTTGTTGTCATTTGGCTCAATATTCTCTTGATTATTATCCAAACTGGCCATAATATTTTCGTCTGCATTTTCTGTCGTGAAAAGTCTCCTGTCGAAAAAAAGAGAAAGCACACACGCCCCCATCAAATCATTCATTTCTTGCTAAAAATCCCCAACAATTAATAGTTGTCATAAAATCGAGCCGAATATAGTACCCAGAGGGTTTAGTGACACTGGTAAAGGGCTGATTGCTTGTGAGATGTGGTGACGTCGCACTACTTTCCGAAGCAACTTTCTCCCAGTCGTATGGATCCGTCTCTTTAACACCGCGACGCTTCATGCAGCGCTCAAACACACCTGCGAGCATCTATAAATCAAAGGGAAACATGGATTTTTATGGCCAATTTTTCAAACTGGAGCAAGAAAAAAGAGTTTGGAAGAAATGTTAAAAGATGTGTTGAGTGGGAAGAGGGGAGCTCACAGCGTAATCCGGTTTGTCACTGTACTCAAGACTCTGAATGTGATCCAAGAACTGTTTGAAATCTGAGGGAAGGTGCTTCAGGAGCAGTCGATGATCATACTTTTCTTTTATTAGACCAACCTTCAGAATAAAAAATACGAGTTCGAGTTTAGTAGAGTTTTAACTTGAACATCGTTCCATTATAGGACACTTCTCAAAAAAAATACCTGTTCCTTATCCTTAATCTTGCGCCATGGAAGTTGTCCATTGACGAATTCGACTAGCATATAGAATAGTGACCAGAGATCGTCGTGTCTGCCCATTTCCTGCAATCAAATCATGTACACAATACAATAGGAGCATTAAGTATAGTCGATGCATGTAAACTTCCAAAATTATATCCTCTACAGAAACTAGTGTGGAAAAGTATAAAAGGGGTCACGTATGAGGCAAATCGAGTTGTAAAATTTTACTTTATTTTTATGTGCGTTTATGGAGGCATAGCGGACGGTGCCACGGAAGCCAGCAGCAGCTCTCGGTGCTCTCACTTCTCCTGTAGCCGTTGTGTATTGCCGAGCGAGTCCAAAATCCAACATGTACACTTTGCGACAGGTGTGTGGAAGGCGTCCCATGGAAAAGTTTGACTGAAAATTTCACAGGGCATATAATAATGGGCAATAATCAGTATCATTACCATCAACACTCACTATTGCCGGGGGAGAAAATGGCAAATATCGCATCATCTTAAAAAACTTCATTTCGAAGTTGAGAGAGTCGATCCTGTTCTGTTCCGGTTTGACTTTTTGGCAGATCAAATCAAACTTAAGGTTATGGGAATCAGGTTTGTCTCTTCATAAAAAAATCGAAATGCACATACACAAAACCTCTATCACCTCTCTTGAAATAGTTAACTGGGATAAATGAGGTGTGAAGAGTGGAGGTGCGCGCATGGCCCACTTTTAAAAAGATGTCGATTTTTTTTGGATAACGATACGTCCCGTTTCCTCTCGTGCACACATCATATTATATAAGCAGTTCAAGGTGAGAGAGAGAGAAGCTTATTTAGCTTGTATTTGAAGTTGATGCAAAAATGGCAAATTTTCAAGAGAGATTGAGTGGCAGAGCCAGCGCGGAATTGCCTAAGTATTCGCTCTTGGCGAATCACTGTTTTGTGTGCATAACCCAGTAAACGGGATTTCCCCTCTCTTGTTAGACAGGCGGAGGCCCAGCCGGCCTGATGTATCCTTCCAGAGATACGACTCATTTCCAGTGTCAGCCAATCTACGTTCTTCGTACGTTCTCTCCGAGAATCCAAACATGTTTTCGACATGTTTATTATGCTCTTTGAAATCAAAGGGGAAAACAATGATTCTCTACCGAGAGCAGGAGCAAACACACATTTATTTAGCCTCATCTCTTTTGTAATCCTATCTTGTATCCACACATTAGCGAAGTTCTCTCATTCTCTGTGCCACTTCCGTTCTCCCCATCATTCCACACACTCTCTGAAGTCTAATGAAGCCAATGGGTTGAGGTTCTTTGTAGCCTCAGCCAGGGCACACGCGACCGAGTAAAACACACACAAGTACACTTCTTCTCATCATTGCCACACATTTTATGTCCAAGTCCAACTCGTTCATTCAACAAGCCGACATTGTCAAGTGCGGAATGAAGCCATGAATGAAGAATTGTTACACATACACACGAAGAAATGATATGTGTACAACCAACCTCTTATCTCCTCTCTCGTAATTACTCAGTTATGATGAGTCCATCAATCGGCAACTTCCTTTGTGAACCAGGGCTATGTCACGACATGACATAGAAAAGGAGACGTGACAAGTGTACACAAAAATAGACAGCTCTTTTCTTTCTCTCATATCCTGACCACAAGAACAAGGCTATGTATTTCTCCCTCTGGAGGGTAAACTGAGCCGATAAGTGCTTTTTTTCGTGTAAAAAGTACAAATTGTAATTTAATAGTGGAAAAAGAACTTACAACTTGTATAACCTCAACTGTTTACATTAGGGATCATTTTACCTTCTCTGTATATCCAGATACATCCTTCGTTCTATATGTATATGTCAAAACCCGTGTATATCTACAAGCATGAACTCTTTTTTCTAATGCCCTTTGACTTGTTTGGAAAAGCATAAATCCCTTTTGAAAAGTCATAAATATGTGAACATCACTAATTAGTATATTCCACTTGTCGATTGATACGAGTGTGACGTGTGACCTTTTCTCATAAAAACAACCATATATCCATTCAAAACATTTCTTAAAGCAGAGGAAGTAGTTTTCTTTCTTTGAGTTTGTTTCTCTTTTGTACATCCATAGGTTATGTTGTATTTACTTACACTAACTGCAAAGGGGGATTCAAAATGAGGTCAGAGAGAGAGAGAGAAGAAGAAGAAGAAGTACATGTGTAAGAAATGGAGTAAAAGGAGCAGAGGTCTCTATTGCTGCGAAAAGCGGAGACAAGAACAACATTTACATTGCAATATCCCTACACACGTTTTTTCCTCTGCTACAAGTTTTTTGTGTGTGTGTGTGTGCACACATCTTCCGCCTCAGCCCTGTCACTTTTCCAAAAAATACTTTTCTAGCCAAAATGCTGAATGGGTTCTCTGCCCTCTTCTCTTGCACACATATGCACCCACTATATACTACTCTATACTATAGTTAACTGCAGTTTTTTTGTGTGTGAAAACACAATACTCGAATTGAGTACGACGGAGACAGTTGGAGGCTTGTTGGAGTTTGTATGAAATCAGATATGTTCGTTGCACAAATTTGCAACGCGAGCTTGGGGTTTCGAATGAAATTATTATTGGCTTGCAAGAAATGTGTGTCGTGTTTTCGGTCTGCTTCACATTTTGAAAACAATTTTCCAATATTTCCAATGACGTCAGTACCCTTTTTTCAGAGTATTGGAAACCAATATATGATTTGCGTCCCACAAAATTCTTGTAAAAAAGGTTTATTGTATTGATCTAGTTTTCCCCCTTAAAACATCAAACCAAAAACCAGGTAAGCGAGAGAAAGATGTTTATATGTGCATGTCATTGTAAATGGCTGACGGCAAGTGTGCAAGCATTTAGGTGTATACGACGGAGAAGAGGAGAAAATTTTTCAACGAGTTGAAAAAACTTGTAAAAAGACGAGAGAGAGAAGGGGAAAACGGAAATCCGCCAGCCAATGAATGCAGGGTTTCGAAGAAAATCTCGTAAAAAATCTCAGATGGTATTTGCAAGTAAATGAAACAGTTAATTGTACGTACTTCTCAACTGAATCAAACTTTTTCTCTCTCGAATTCTCCTTCTCTTTTTTCGGCTTTGTTTACGCAGCTCCGGGCGCAGAGCGATTCCCTGAATCATTCAAGACCTGAATCAATAAACAAATATTGGAGAAAAAACGTTCGTCTACGAGGCTAACACGATCAATTTCCGCTCAAAGAGAAAGCCTGAGCTTTTTTCCCCAATCTGAGTCACTGTTTGTCCAAACTTGAGGTACTTGTAAAAAAATATATAACCAAGCCAAGATCCTGAGACGTGTCTATATCTATTGAACTACTACGCATTCACCTTTAAAAAATTCGAGAGAAACCAACTCCACAAGTAATTAAGAACCGCTTGTTTGCGTTTACATCTTGAGTAAGGATTCACATCCCTTCCTCTCTTTTCCAAGAACAACTCCATCAACTGCGCAAATAACTGGAATGATGGTGCGAGCTAGCGATATACACGTACACGATATTATATCAGTACGTTCGTGTGCCAGTTGACAAAGGCACAAAACACGTAGATACGCTTACGTCAAAATGCATAATGACTTTTTTTCCTTGTGAAAAGCCACCAGAATTACTTAAGTTACGCAAGGAAGCTCTTGCAGATACACATCTTCCGAACACATACAGACGAACTCAGAAAAGTAATTGCGATTTTGCCATTTTCCCAACCTATCATTCGTCACTTTTTTCGAAGCACACATTCTTATTTCCTACCGGTTTGATATCTCGATGCAGAAATCCCACTTCATGAATGCTCTCAATCGCTTTCAGAATTTGTTGTCCTAGGCGAAGGCTCGTCGACAAAGAGAAAGCTCCACGAGGCTGGGCACGTCTCAACTCCGCTAAATTACGGCCTTGAAGCTGCATCACGACATAATTGAAACGTTCGTTCCGTCCACACCCGATAAAACGACACACATGGTCCTTCCCTGAATAAAAAAAACGTAAAAAAGAACAGTCAGTTTCCTTCATAACATCTCAGCTCACAACACTATTTACAATGTCATTAATCTTGGCCTACAAAAAATAGCATCTTTATCATAGCATAGCCATGCATTCATGATCGTCGGCTGTTAAAGTACCGTCGTATTTCTCAAAAGAAAAAGGAAATTGGGTCTTGTACACGAAAAAAATGTTGCTCCATTTTCGCAAATATGCTTTTAAAATTATGGCATGAATATCTAAATGGAGAAAGTATAGAAAACTTTGAAATGGACATGGATAAGGACAGAGAGAAGAGGAATGTCTTGTGATTTGTGTGTTCTTTTCAAAAGTTTCTCAAGCCCTCCCCGCATTCTGTGTACCTCTCAGAGGAATGGGGGTCAAAGAGTCCTTTGAGATGTTGTGCAAAAAATTATAGCAATTTTTTAAAAAAGGAACAGAGTTTGATGAGATTGGGCTCTGCTTCTGCGCGATTTTTCTTTTTTAGAGCTAGAGCCACAATCATAACTTTTTACAACCTATATTGTAATATTTAATACTAAAGATAGTGCAATAAAGTAACGTTTTTATCAGCTTATAGTATGCACATGTAAAGATTGTAGGCACACACAACAACAAACCATCAATCATCATTTTCTCTAGAGAATTTTTGGTTGCAATAAAAGCATTCTCTCCGTGCCAAAGCTCACAACAGAAGAGAGAAGCGAAAGGGTTGCAAGTTGCAATGCAAAATGAAAATCTGTGCTGGGCGAAAGGGAGTCGAGAGAGAGAGTGTGTGTCTTGAATAACTGTGTAGTCTTTTTTGTTGAAAGTGAGGAGAGGAATGTATGAATACCAAAGAGGAATATGATAATGCCGAAATGTCAAAACATGAATATCTAAAAAGGAGGTTCGGTGAAGGATTGAAAGTAGGAGTTGCCACCTCTCCCTCTGCTACAATATTATTCGGATTCTGAAAAGGTGACATCTGTCCTTCAAAAATTATTTATGAATCCTTGCTGCATTTCGGAATAAGTATGGGAGTTTATGTTGGCCAGGGATTATCAATAATCAAAAGTGCATTTAGCACAAGTAAATGATGCAGAATATGAGCTGCTAAACGTTTTTCACATAAATCACAGAGGGGAAAGTGGGATTGAAAAGGAGAGTAAGTATAAAAGAGTATAAAGCAGTTTTTTGATTTGGAATGAAAAAGCTTAATCTAAATATTGTTGGGCTCATTTCGACAAGGAGATTGGAGGAGGATATGTGAAGGAGACGAAGTGAAAGATTTATGGCATGTTTTGTGCCTTTCGCCTCCTCCTAATATTCTCTCACTGAGCACATTTGCACGTCTCGCATAACTTGTCAATTCAATGTAATATCCTTCACTTTCTCTCTCATTCTGGCAAATTTTTATGTGCTCACGCCTCCACCGATTTGAGGATTTGATTGTGAGCAGAACTATAAATACTAGTAAAAATGCCCTCCTTTCTCCCCCGATCGAAAAATGTGTTGAAGGAAAAATATATGCTTTCTTAATGTTCAAAAGACACTTTGGGTGAACGTTTATTACATCCATTTTTAATTTACAATTTATGAGAGTTTTTTTTGTCATGAACAATGTTTTTTATCATCATCTTCCATCTCTATTATTCATATGATTTTTTCTGAAGGAAACCAAAAAGTTAGAAGGAGAAAGGCTTTAGTTTGCTTAATACAAAAAATAAACATATAACATTTGTATGCACCTCAAAACCCAAATAGTTTCAGAAAATTCCTTATTTCTCCCGTCTTTGTTGAGGAAAAAAATTTGCTCGAAATACTTTTGTGGTGTAATAAACGGCTCCTTCCCTTGTTGACAATTTTCTGCGTTCTGATTCGCAACTTAATTAAATTTGCAAGAAGAAGGCATGAAAGACGTCGTCTAACGAAAAAGGAACAATTGTGCAAGGATATATATGTCGAGAGTTGAATGTAACCGAAGCGGAGCGTACGTTTAAGTATTTATTTATACAGGACCACCACACGCTTGTAAAATTAATTGACTGCTGACAATAATACAAAAGGAGAAATCAAACTCTGCCAGTATCCCAGAAATGTTATCGGGAAGAGGAAGAAAGTAGGCCTTCTGTCATGAATCCAATGACTCCCATCCATGTTACAAATGTTTATCCGAACTTTTGTACGCATTTCTACACACACACACAATCTCATTAAAAGCATGCGGCATAGCGTATATACTGCAGCAGTGTGTATACCGCATATATCCTTCTTTCCCTTGTCTTTACGCATTTTCTCTGTTAACCCAATTGAAATGAAATTTTACGCCTGTTGTAAACTAGGATCGACTTCAATAAAAGTCAGATGATTTCAAAACTATCTGCTCCTCCAGCAGAAACATGCAAACGTGTGGGATTGCTAGATCGTAAAAAAGCAAAAAGAGAAAACTAGCTGACACTTTTGCTACAACTTTTTTTTCTTACAACAAAAAAAGGCGAAGCGATGAGCATATTTCACCACACAATGATACAATACACCCAAGGAAAAAGGGAGTGTATGGAGATTAGAATGTCCGGAAAAGTGGATTTAAAAATAAACACAGCCTTCTTTGCCCAATTTTTTTTGTTTACTCTGAGAGAGAGAATTGGGAGTGTGTTTGCAAGTGTGGAGTGTGGTGTGGGATACGTAACAAGAGAAGAAGGATATATAGGTAAAATGCAAACACACGGTGAATATTATACCGAGACCAACACACTTGTTATGAGCATACATATGTACTTTGAGAACTGTGTGAGTTACAGGTTTAAGATATATGAAACTATAAAGTTTTTTTGAGCTATAAGCTGAAGGGGAAACAGAGATTTGTTCTCTTGCTAATTTTAGTTTTAGACTCTCGAGTACGTGTGTGGAATGAATAATAGAGGAGCTGAAATTCGCGTGTTTTAGAGAAATCTGAGAGAGTGGAGATTTTTGGATGGAGCACGCGAGACCTTTTTTCTTCAAAATGCTTCAACAATAAACATATAGTATAAGTTACATACATTAAGCTGACAATAATGACGATCTCTCTAAGGACTATATATCGAGAGTATACTTATTATTACGGAAATGGTAGAGAGGAAATAGAAGAAAAATCAGGAAGAAAAAGTAGGATTTTTTTTGCTCATGTTTTTTCTTTGTCTTTGCCATCATCTGTTATTGTCAAATGAAGATGGATAATGGATGATGGAACAAAGTGCATAGCGTACATGTAAAAGGACAGAGGACGGACGGCATGCGCGAGTCACACAATTGACATGACATGTTTAGGAGGATACCTTGAGATTGTCACAATTGCTCTGTTATCCATTTAAATTCTCATAAATCCTTCTCCGGCTAAGTTTACTCAAGGTATTCGGAATGTGTCGGTTTGAGAGTAGTGTAGGCACATGTCTGATTTACATGGGAAAAAACCTAGAGAAATCTTCTGTGTGATTTCCTTTTAAAAGTCAATGTAAAAGTGATTATTATGAAGTTTTCCTCTCCTGATTTCTTATCGTAATGAGGATGACGTTGTTTGACAAGGTGCCAAACTCTCAAGAGTTGCTGACGACGTGCGAGGTGGGTTGGAATACAATACGAGAGATTTCAACTTGATCCATTTTACCTTGTTGCACTCGACTCAGCGCACATATAAGTCTTCATTCTTTATGACGACGGATATATATTTTCCAGTCGATTAGCACCTATTAAAATACATCGGAGAACAAAGGGAAATACATGCTACGCTCGATTACTTATTGTTTTGAGCGATTAATTGAAGCTAGCTAAAATTTGTGATTTTATATGCGTACCACAGCTACAACCTCAGCCATTTTGTATTAGAGAAAGCATATGTCATTCATTTCTTATAAATAAGTTCTGTACTTTTCATATTATTTATGAAATGTGCTCCACATGTAAACAAGAAAAATATATCGTTCAGTGACCCATTCTTTGTAAAAAACCTAAACTAAAAACGCCAAATCAATACTTCCTTTACAAAATGAAATCTAGACAGAAGCCTTCTTTCGGCAAGCATGTTTTCTTTGAATACTATACTCTGCAGACGTAAGTGCTGTCGATGTCTGTCAGTAAAAACTTGGAGAAGTTGCAGTCGTACGACTTCACTCTTTGCACACAAACATGGCTGAGCTGAAAACATGTCAATGACTTGACTTTTCTCCTTTATAAAAAATGCATCCTACTCATCAATCCATATTTTTTCCCTGTTTGTTCAACTGCAACTCTTCATGTCTATTTGTCGTCGAATATGACAGTTTAAAAAGAGGAAATTGGCCAGTGGAATGGAATCAGAGAATATTTTTCTTTGAACTTATTAAAAAGTGGTGCACTGTCATCAGAAGAAAGAAAGCCTATTTTGCTCTCTCTTTCGCTTCCTTGTTCCTCATTCTGTCTTTTAACGACGAAGTAAAAGCTCTCAAACACAACAAACTTTTATCAAACGGATCTGTGAAAACCTCGGGCCGCCAACGCCAACACACAACGACTTATTACTCTACGCTAAAAAAATTATACGAATATACTTCGTTTTCAATTTTCTGACGAAACCGAACATCATCGAAAGGAAATGAACGCACATATTATATGAGGCTGTACGGCTCCCTATAATGTGTGAACGCACTTTAGAGTAATAAAGCAAGCTTTTATTATCAGCTTGTTTGAGTGAAGCACAGGGCGTTACCGAATGGAAGCCAAAGAAAACGTACATGATCCCATCTAATAAATGATGAATAGAGAAAAAGAGGGTGGATGTGGATGTGGATGCCATACACCTTTTACAACACACTTTTTCCACGTACATCATCAACTCTTGGGATTCGTGGATGAATGCATTTTGTGAAGAACAAAAAAGCGTGTGTTTCTCAAAGCTACTGCAAACCTTTCGGAGAATTGACATAATTGGAGCTTCCGCATTGATCCCCTATTACACATGCAGGGAGACAGACACACACTTGGGAAACTTGTGTTCTGCGTCTTTACAACACACAGGCCATTCGGGTAGCAAAGTTATTACTAAAATGCAATTTCCGCTTTTGTAAACATTACACCCACCACCACCTCTCCGTCTCAGCAACACAAACAGGCTTTCCTCCAAGAACAAATATTAAAGTGGATCATGTTTCACTCGGCTCATGCTGTGACACATGTGAAAAGTCTTATCTCTCTTGTGTCTTTCTCCCCGAAGTCGTATGGTCATAGTCTAATCAGGAAAAAGAGTAGTATTTTAGTATGTGTGTGTGGCTCTAAGTACTTGAATAATGGCTGGATTAAGAGTTATGATATGATAACATTATTTATCCACATGATGACTGGGGTGGACTGAGGTCACATCATAATATATAGTCTACTTCATTTTCCTTTTCAACACTGACGTGTGACGGGCATACACGCGACATATCATCGAGACAGGGTATAAGTAAGGATAAGGCAAGGAAAAGGAATAAAAAAGGTTTGATTTTTTTCTCTTCTAAAAATGTGAAAATAAATAGGCACTTGTAGTATCATGTGCCCGTGCCTAATGATATGTGTATCATGACAAGGTATAGACACTTGTCAGCAAGCGGACCACACACTCATACATTCAAGCAAGTCAAAGTGACTTTTTTTCTCTCCCATTCAGTCATCAATCACACTGACAAATTACGCCAATTTTTATAGTCCAAGATCGAGGCAAAATGCCATGCAAAAAGGAAGTGATGCTCAGCCATGCATGCATGATGGCAATGTTTCACACGAAAACCCTGAGTCAGTCGTCGTCGTCGTGTAGAGGAAAACACGAAGATGGTGACATATGAGAACACTTTACTTCTCTCTCTCTCTCGAAAAATTTATGATGTGGAGCAGAGGGAATATAAAAATGGATTATGAACGAAGGGGAAAAAGATGAAAGACGAGAGAAAAGGGTAAAAGATACGAATCGAGAAAGGAATATGGATATATTTTATATGTGAAGTTTTTTGTTTGTTTGTGTTCGTGAGCTCACCTTGGAGTTTCTTAAGGACGGCCACTTCCATCTTGAGCACCTGTTTCGGTTGTTTTGCAGACTCAACCTTGAGAGCAACTTGCTCCTTCGTGACGAGATCTACGCCTTCGTAGATCTCGCCAAACCCACCTCCACCAATCTTCTTTACCTACAAAATTGAATTTAAGTTCATCTTTTGCAATCAATACTGAGGAAACGAGAGTAGCCTCCTCCATTTGAAGAGGAGAAAATTTTTTTTTGTGTGCGAAAACAGGTTTACTAGTTACAGCGGCACAGATAGCCAATTTTTTCAGGAATACATCCGCTATAACTTTTTTTCTTCCTCTTTCCAACTGTCCAACTTTTTTATGTGGACAAGAAGAATCTTGTGTGTATGTGTGTGTTCGGAACACTTACCACCTTCCATCTCTCTTTAACTATGTGACCAGGTTGGAGCAGATCCTCACTGGTCATGGTGATGTGGTGAAAACAGTTCTCGTTGTTGTTATTGTTGACGTCAGTGATTACACTGGTGCTCTTCGGCTGCTCGACTTGCTCCTTACTTCTCCCACCGCTGTTGTTACTCTCTCCACCGACTTCACCTCCGTCTTTGCCCCGTTTCTCGACTAGACCTCGCCTGGAATGGAGAAAGCGAGAGAAAAAATTTGCACAATTTATTTATACTTCTTTTTGTCCAGGTTTTCACATACAACTTAGCACGACGTTATATAACCGAAGCGATTTAACTAGCAAAAGAAGCAAATTACTTTTTAATTCGTTAGCAGGAAACCAAATTCATTAGTTAACTGTCACGTCCACATACTTTCCCTTGCCACTTTTTATGATCGATAAAGGGTGCATTATTACTACATTCTAAAAGCGTAATAGAAACGGACTAGATTTTAATAGGCAATTTGTTAATTTCCTTCGCTGATATTACTCCAATAATTGCCTTTTTCCTCTGCATTTATCTCGAACGCGTGTGTATGCTGTATGCTCCAGACTCCAGCCTTGTCAGTGACTTATGTTTTATGACCAGAGCTTGTTCACCAGACGGCGAACATTCCGTCTCATATATTCTTTTTTATGGCTCCAGACATTCGAGAGGAATGCACTTATCAACAACGTTCTGCTGGATAACGGCATGGATTTTGCGGGGAGTATGATGGAGTTTCTACGACAATTCTTTCTCCAGTCCAGTCCAGTCCAGCGAAGGACACTTTTCCAATATCCCTTTTGCACCCATTTCTCACAATGAAATCCTGAGAGTAACCTTGCGTAAGTCCTCCCCAATGGGTCACTGACTTCCGTCTAATACTAAATACATTGTTAACATACGCTGTCAGCGCGTCCAACCCCCTCACATACGGGATGATGGCTTATCTGATCAATTTTTTGGAAGGATATCAACTCCACGTCTGAGCGTCACAAACAATGCTTATTTATGATCTTAAGTGACACTTATTAGCACGTAAGCATGCTGATGCCCGTCGTCGTGTATTTTCCCCGGCATCGCTATCTCGGAAAAAAATGTTTGTAGCAAAACCATCTGCGGGGAAAGATGACTTTTTAAAAAGTTCCGTATTTTACTCGTTAGATTTATATATCTTATGGCAAGTGCAACTATGCCACTTTGATGTCACCAGCTCCCCAAAAGTTATGTGCATTTGTCTCTTTCTCATCAGGAAAATGTGAGACATTAATTCCATCAACCTTGAGACTTCAAAAGCCCCCTCTGGCTTAACGGAAACTAGAGAGAAAAATATACTTTGCTTGCTTGCGTTCACATCGATATATACTTCATCCCCTCCAACAACTACTCTCACGTACGTTCAAATCCTTCTCCGATGTTCTCTTTTTTGCAAATGCAAATTATGCAGCCTTAGTTTTGTCTGCAGAGAGGAGAGAACCCGTGTTTTCCCCGAGATAAGGTTATAATGGCCTTTTGTGAGTAAGGGAGAGAGAGAAGAAAAAGGAGTAATAAGTAATCGACGGAAAGTATAGGATAGCAGGCCAGACCCACATTTATGAGCAAGTCATGATGCCATTTGCAATCCAGAGTATTTTCTCTCACTTTTCCCATGATAATGACACAGGCAGAAAATGTAAAGGAGAAGAAGGCATGTTCCGCGTTGAAAGTGTATCCGTCACGCTCAGGCTACCATATTGCACTTTATCTTCTTTTTTTTTCGGAGAAAAAAACTACGTGAGAGGACTTGACTACCTAATTTTATCGAAGCTCATGTTATGAGGATGAAGTTAGAAACACGAAATAATAATATGATTTTGTCTTCATCAAAAAAAAATTCTTCCCCAAACTTGCCAGGAATATGGCTTGAAACTAAACACAGAGAGCAGAGTTTTTTTTGGCTAAGCATTAATTACGTTTTAGTGAATGATGGACGGACTGACAAACGTTAATTAATTCGCAAGGACGAGAATGAATTTTTCCCTCTCTTCTCTTAACTTAACTAAACTAACTCGGAGCTTGTCTTTGAGCTTATCAGTGTTTAGTCTTTGTTCGTTTTCGTGGCAAGAGACACAAAAATTCGCATGCTTACTTATGAGATAATTGCAATTACCAATATAGCTCGCATACAAACTCGCAGGATTCCCTTGCCTAATGCCAAGTTCAATGCTAATTTAGTCGGAATAAAGGATGACGATGAGCCACCGGTGCAAAAACAAAATATTAAGCGAACACGCGAGTCTCTGTGTATGACATGTGTGTCGTATGTAGTAGATTGGATAGACCGTGTGCGATTACGTAAAGGCTCACTATTTTCTTGTCAAGGACTTGTCAAGTTTATCCAGTCTGAGCAAAATAGCATGCTTTCATCATCACGTATGCATACACTAAATCACCAAAGTTCACACACAAAAATTGCCTTTTGGATCGATCCGGCAAGTTGGGCGAAATATTACATATGCTCAGCTTGCAAAAAAAGGGATTTTCTTTGCAACAAGGAATATGCATTGACAACTCTATCAAACGAACGAAACGTACCATGTTATTTATAAAGGATGGTGTGGTGTGAGCTTGAGCAAGGTGAAGGAAATCCTAGAATATGTTAAGTTGGCCACAAAAAATTATGGCACTTGGTTGGAATTTGTATTTTTATCTTTATCACATACAAGAAAGCACAAAAAAATCACACTTGAACCCACTGGGAAAACTGACTAGAAATGGGTGAAAAATATCAATTGTGCACACTACTCGCAGATTCGGTTAGTATAGCATAGCAGAGCAAGAGCTGCCGAAGGCTATCCTAGAATTGATCTGAAATTAGTAGCTCTTCAGGAAACAAAGACAAGGAGACCTTGGACAAAGGAGACTTGTACTCTTTCAAGTTTTCTTAATAATAGCTTAACAGTATACGTAATGAGCTGAGTGTGTGGTGCAAAAGCGCTCAGCACTCGGCACCTAAGCAAGTAATGAGTGGGGTTGGACGGTAATAATAATACACTCAAGGCAAAAATGTGCAACATTACCAGCATATATTAAACCTATATATACATACACTTTAATTGTTTAGAGTAGTACTTATACGTTAAAGCTCGATTAGTAAAAATTACTGTAAGTAATTAAGAGTGGCTTAAGTTGGTTCGCTATCCCTCATTAAAACATATATTTTTATATGTTGACTAATAAGTTGAATCCAATTATTGAATTAGTGTTTAAGAGCTGAAACCTATTTAGGGAATATATGTATATGGTTCATCCTTCTTTTTCTTATCAAATTTGTGTATAGATATTTTTATATGTTTTGTTGAAATGAAATCGAAAGGAGGGCAATAAAGAGGAAGGTGCTTTAATATTATTATGCTTTTTGGGGATATAGTATAAAGACGCACGGGCTAGACTACATGTCTGCTGCTGCTACTCTCTGTTTTTACATTCGGGATCACTCAAGCGTCACAACGAGAACAATGATTGCATTTACATGCAATTCACTTTTATTTGGTTATACGCGTCTACCTGCTGATATGCTGCCCTTCTGCACAAAGCAAAAATCACTCTTCAAAAATTTGCTTCTGTCCACTTATACACAAAATCATGCACAAAGAACTAAGAAGAAAAAAAACATACGAGAGGATTTAGCAGTTCATATAAAAATCAATGGGATGGAAGGAGAAGGGATTTGTGTCTAAAATGTTGGAGTGAGCAAAGGTTTGTGCCGTGCACACATAAGACAAAACCAAACCACTTATGTAGTCGGCAGTCACTCTTTTATTTCCTCATCCTCATCCCAATGTTTTTTTAGAGTACTTCCTTTTCGTTCCGTTTGTTAACATAAGTTATGGACTCTCCAAGAATAATAATATATAAAAATTTGTATTTCGTTAAAAAGAATATAATATAAGTATATGATGCATGCAGTGCAGCGCGAGGGAGCGAGATAACATTTTATCGTGCAATGATATCTGGTGCAATGCAGCTCGATGCAAAAAAAAATATATATAAGCGAAGAAGTTTAGTGGATTGGATTTTGGGTTTTTGCTTCTGCTTGTATCGCACCATCACATCCAATCAATCCATCCAAACTTGATATATAAAATTTGTTGCAAATATATACACTCATATATTCCCAAACATAATATTGCGGCCAGAATTCCGATGCGAAACGTAATCTACCTTTTATATTTTGCTAACTGTATAAAATAATATAACTGCACACGCATACACAGTGCAAAAAAAGTATCCAAAATATTTTGTTGGCACACGATATTTTTCTTCCTTTGCAATCAACTCCTCCTTCAATGCCAGGAGCAAATTATTGTATTTATTAATATCTACATACATCCATACACAATAATACCCCTATCTCCCATGTAAAAACAAGTTCTCTAAAAGATTACAGCGAGGAAAAAAAATTGTTAGGAAAATGTCAGTGTCAAGCAAGTGTAATAAAGGTTAATTTAATCACTTGATTCAGATGAACACACATAATTTGATGAGTTTTGTGAGCTGTCGTGTTAAATTTAGAGGTAAATTTGGCCACATAAGAACACCACACAAAAAACTGACGGTTTTAGATCAAAGTATATAAACTGTTCACTGAACAAGTTTCGAATGATGAGTTAAACTGACCAAAAGTCTTCACTTGTTGTGAAGCCTGGCCCTTCTCCCATTCCCATCTTGACGGTTTGCTTGGTTGGTAGATTTTAACGACAAAATATATATTTAGAAAAGACGTAGAATTGAAAACTGTGTACAGATTGACTTAGTTGAAGGGAGAAATATGTTGAAATATGCGACAAGTTGAAAGGAGCAATATGAAACACGTGTATCTTCCTCCGCCTCGTGCTCAAATTCCAGGTCAGAGTAGAACAAAAGACACAAATGAGATGGACCAATGTGGCGATACGTGTTCCAATAACTCGTGATTGATTTAATATATTCAGTCCCAGTTTTTCCAAATGATGAAAAACCACGGAAGTGTCGGAAGCTTCTACAACGTCCCAATTCTTTCAAGAACGTTGCCACAAATGTTTGTAGACAAAAAAGCCCGTTCAATATTCTGCTTTACCACGCGTAACGGACACTCTTGTTGTGCCACTCCATTAATCAACTTGGTGAAAGCATATATGTAGATTTCACCTTTATTTTTTCGTGCTCGAGAATATATTTAAAAAATTTGCAGAGCTCGAGAGAGAGAGAGAGCGACAGAAAAAAAGCTTCGTTTCTTCACCCTAACTTTTTAGACTGGCGACGCAGACTACTAAAATCTAGCGTTAAATATGACTATTTTATGCGTCCGCAAAAGTCGTACGAAAAAGAAAACACTAATTGTAACGGTAAATGTGTGACACACGGCATAAAGCCTAATTCAAAAGAAAATAAGTCTCAATTCTCCGCTCCGTAATGTTGGCCGCGTGTCCACACGCACTGACTGACTTGTCTTCTCTGATAGCTCATCAGCACCGGTTCGTCGGTATTAAAAGTGAGTTGTGTGTTATATCCGACCGACGCTTCTTCGTCTTCTTTCACTACTGCAGAGATGGATTGGATTGGATGAGCACACCGATTTTCACAGAGATAAGTTATGCAAGACAAAAGTGGATTACATCTTTACACATATCCTTCGGAACTGATGAGCTTTACACAACTTCCGCAAAAAATAAATATACACACACGTACACGTAAAATGAGAGTGTTCTGCCTTGGGTTTGGGATGATATGATACACCTTATGTGAAGACATGCTTTAACTTTAACCTCGCATGAGTGTGTCTTTCTTCACTAAATACTTGTGTTGTGTACGATTTTTTTTCCTTGTCTCGTTGCTCAGTGGAAAATCCGTAAAACTAGTTCAGTTGTGGTGTCACGTCAAACAAAGTTCATATGTTTTTGTTCGGCTCTGTTAAATAAGAGACGGAATATGGAGTAATAGATTGCATGGGGATATGGAAAACACACTGAAAGGGTGTTTTTTTCTATTCGAAACACTAAAGATCTAAATGTCGCGAGCGAGAGAGGGGCGAGAAGCACACTACTGTTCTAGTCGAGGTTGAAAACTCGACAAGCGAATGGATGAGATTTTTTTATATATTTGCTGATTCGAGCCGCTGATCTGATAATCATTTCAGTCAGTTATCGGAGTCGGGGAGTGGAAAGAGAAAAAAAATCCTTTTCGATTTGCTATTAAACTTCAGATGGAATATGGATTCATGGAAAAGAGGATATTTCTAGTTGAGCGTATGCATATTTTACATAGTTATACACATGTTTCGTGTATTTCTTCTTATCCATGCGAAGATACAATTGCTTCTCAGAAAGATAGCAAGTTTTACAGAGTAAATATGTTCCACAAGTCATATATATGCACTCAAACGTGCATCTTCATCGTTATCCGAAAAGATAGAGGCAAGAAAGCGAAATATCCTCTCCTAATCCTTTCTTATGCAAAGTAACATCTTCTTTGCCAGAGAGCATCTAATGTAACAACACTAACAACGTATACTGTATGCATGCTTCATGAGCGTGCATAAATAACACAGTGAATTGGAGATTGGATGAAGATAAGGGAGGATATGGAACTGATATTTTTTCTTGCAGAATAAGAGAAAACATATTTTGCCTTCTAACATAGGATCCAGCGTTAACAACAGTTTCATGTGGAATGGGATAATATGGTTCGGAAAGGATTCTTTTACCCATACCAAGTTCTGCATGAAGTGGAATCCTTATAAAATGCATTAAGTGAACCTGAACGAAACGTACAAATCAAATCAGTTAAAACAAGTTGTATAACAAGATGTGGATATATCCTGTCTGCAAAATCAGTGCAATCCTAATCGAATATGTTCCACTCTGTCTTCATAATATGTCTACATTTTGTTTGGAACGTTTTTTGGTGTTTGTGAATAGAGGAAAAAGGAAACCAGATCAACGAGAGAGTTTGGATTGGAGCACTCTCTGAAGGCGATAGGAAACACTGATTTTCATTCTCTGAATTCATATGCTCTTTCTTATCTCGTTTGCATGGGATTTGTTGGGATCGTCACTGATTTCGAAATCTTGGTTAGCAAACTTTGTGCGGATGACGAGAGAGAGCGCCTAGTCTTCCGTATTTTTCCACTTTGTGGTTTTGCGAATTTAGGTGTGCTTGGAACTGACGGACAAGTTAGGATTCTTGCCAAAAATGTGTGTTTACTGCGTTTTGTGGTGAAGTAAGCATGAAAGTGTCCAATTTGCAGGTTTTCCAACGAAAATGTTGAGGCATAACCTGGCATGATGAAGAGGATATATAGAATATGCGCTGATCGGTTGAAGTATACGGGTCAAAGTTTGAAAAACGAAAATAACATCGAGAGCTAGAAAGAGAGTAAATGTTCCCTGGTGTATTGCATATGCGAAGCTAATTTTAAAGTGGTTTTCTCTTATTTCAAGATGTGATCTTATGATGCATTTTTGCTGTCTGTGGAATAAGCTTAGCTGAGAAATCTTCGTGAGAAATGAGACGATGAGATGTTTTGTAACCTCTCTCATTTAAGATCGATCATTATCAAAATATAGTATTTAGAGACGTTCCAAAAAGCCAATAGTGGTTTTCGTTTCTGAACCTTCCCGAGTCGAGTGACAATAAAAGCAATTGTGAATTCTTTTTAGAAGCCTTTTGTAGTTTAGTTTCCAAAATCAGAAGGGGTGTACCATAGGATTGGGCGTGACGAAATTGATTTATCGTTTAAATAATGTTTTACATTAATTGTCAATTGTGCAATATTTATAGCATTAATTTAGACTTTGATGGAAGTCAATTTCAACGCCGTTTCAAAAATGTAGAAAACGCCACTAGTCAAATTGAAAAAACAGATGGCTCTTTTGCTTAGCTCATAATGGAAAATCACAGAGTTTAGATGTTAAGATAAAAGATTGGCAATTTCCTTGCAATTTTGCTTTTTACAAAACTGATCATTCTGATAATGCACTTTTCTCCCGAAGATTCCCATTTGGAAGAAGAACAAAGAGATAAACTACGCATTTCTCGAACGGTATTTTGTTCTCGGCATGCCAAAAACTCGAGATGTTGAAAAGATGTGGGACAATTATCATGCTGCCACATTTTTACTTGATATGTGCTCATACACATTTACATGCTCCATCATTCAAGACCGCCGGTGTGAGCACAACTTATAAATATCTCATCTCTCAATGTGAGAAACGTGTGCAAGTAATGCCTGTAATTGCAAATCTCCGCAGCACTCAAGGCTTATTATACACACACGCTTTGTTCTTTTAATCGACCTTCAGGATAATTTGAGAGAGGAAATGTGCTTTTGTTTGATGCGTTTGCGTTACTAATCTACGTAGGCAGGAGAGACGAGAGACTTGTCTCGGAACTCGGGAGTGACATGAATCCTCTGCGTTCTTTTGTCAAGTGAGACAGATATTATGTTTGCTGAAGCAAACAAAGGAACATTTACTGCATCTTTTCCTAAAATGTTTGCTTTATGACCGTGAGAGGTTAGTTGGTTCGTGATAATTTTGTGGAGAAACTCATGAAGTGTGGCTTACGTTAAAAGTACTTAAAACTTAATGCACTCAAATATGGTGCTGTACTCAAATATTTTCCGATTAAAAAAATAAATGTAATTGATCCATTAAGTAGGTAGTGACAGGCAATTATTCTTATCTAAACGACTTTTATACATAAATTCATGCAAGCCAGGAGAAACCAGTACAAAATTATTAATCTAAGTACATTTCCTATGCTCTTTTTAAAGCCAAGTCAAAAATCAATATAACATATAAATCAATTGATGACGCAGGTTAAGTATAAAAAAGTAACATATTTTTGGGTGAAAAAACTTTCACCTTTGATGCTTACCTTGCTAATTATTGCTTGATGACGGGACGGGGAAAGTTGTTTCCCGAGTTGGACGAGGCGGATGACGACACTCCTTCTCCCTTCGAAAACGATTACTCTGCGATACGTTCCCGATTTGCGATTGAACTTGTTTTTAGCTCAGGAATCACTTTTTGTCGTAACGTTCGTCTCATGTGTAGTCTGTAGTCGCCAACATATATGACATTCCATCATCTCTCCTAGTTGCTGGAATGTGTTTCTTATAACACGTAACTTTTTTACGGCTCAAGATATCTCGACGAACGTAGTAAATCCATTTTCAGTCCGAATAGTTGTCGATATAGTTATATACGTAAGTTTTAGTTCGTATCCATTTTCACCAATTGGCTTGTATCCTTCATCACTTAATGGTTGACCACAACCCCGACCTTTCTCTGTATCGTATTAATATTTTTTATGGAAAAAACCAGCCTACGAAATGGACTTTTGTTGAGATAATTTTCTATATTCTTCACACAGTTCAACTTCACTCGTTTTACAGGACAGTAATTTTTGGCTTGTAATACGAAGCAACGATTTTTGATTGCAGATTTCACGCAACTTATTCTAATACAACGAAATAAACAGAAATTGTCGAGGGTAGAGAGGTTTGATTTTAAAAGGGGAAAAAGCCAATTAAGGGACTGGTGAAACGAATGGAAAGGTTAAAGATGAAAGAAGTTTTAGATGTACATTTTGCTCGCAGTCAGCTTTCTTTCTCTCTCTCTCTCGATAAATACTTTCTAATCACAGCATTCTTCTGTTGGGCAAAGAAACAAAAATATATTTTAATTACTTTTTGTCCATTTTCTGGAAAATCGCTGGAGAATCAAAATCGTATATGTATTTATACTCTTAAAAAATTTAGAGAGTAATAAATTCACAAAAGGACACTGTATAAAAATCCGCTTTTTAGCGTTTTCTGATGTGTCTCTTTTTTGCGAAAAAAAATTGAACCAAGAAGAAAGAAGAGAGGTGGAAAAGTGAAGGGAGAGAGAAAAGGGGCAGTAGCAGCAGCTCCTCGAAAGGTTACCACTACTGATAAACCAAGACAGAAGGAATATTAGGGAAAACTATATCAAACTCTGGATAGTACTTGGTCTATAATCCACATTTAAGCACGACACACTATACTTGCCTCGTTGCAACTTCTTCTCCACGTATCTTCAAGTTGGCGAAGTGAGTTCGGGCATGGCCAGTTTTCCTTTCTCTTCCACTTAAATCCCTTCACATATTCCTTCTTTTTGATGACGATTATAATTTTTGATAAGAGCCTAATTTATTTTCAGTTGGGAGGAAAAACGGAAGAAGAGGAAAGCGAAGAAGAGAGTGAGAATAAGAAAGAGCGAAGAGAGACCTGCTGAAGGCAAGGGACAAGGTCTAGAAGCGAGAGTGTACTGATGTAAATATGTACCTAGAAAAGTACAATACGAATAGGTAATTTCATCCTCTATCGTCTCTTCAGTCTCACACCGACCACCACCACCACTTTTTCCTATAGAGTACTTTCAACGAAGAAAGACACGAGAGCTCTACGAAAGCACAACAAAGTCACAATATTCGTTTTTGGCAAAAAAAAACACGACTGTCACGACAAGAACTACTGTCTCCCCCACTCATTTCGCCATATGAACCTCTGTCGGAGAGTAAGGAAAAGTACGCGATGAGGGGAAGTAAAAGCAGAGAGAGAGAGAGAGAGAGAGAGAAACATGCATCTGATGAAAAGGGTAAAGGCTTTTAGTTAAGCTCAAATCTAATGCTTTTTAGTGTGGGGAAGTAGTGAGCGAGAGAAAATGGAATATATAATACATTCCCAGTGACCATATGCAATCCAATCCACATGTAGATCTCTCACTATATTCCACTCAAGATTGACTTAGGGGAAATTCGGACAAACCTATAAAGTTTCAGCTTGGAGCAAGTGTGGGGAAGTTGTGTGTAAAATGTGAATCCAAACCTGTATCAAAAATGGCAAGTGTGTGTGTATTCGGATATGCTTAAGCTTAACAAAAGGAGGAAACCACGACGAACTTCATCATCGACTTGCAACCGCCTTTCATATATGCGGTATACTCCAAATGTAGTAGTAAGTATATCTGGCTAAAATGCACAACGATAATCGCATACGGGATGAATGAATAAAAAACGTAGGAGAGAGAGAGAGGAACATGGGAAAGTTTGTGTGTGTCATGTAAACTGCAGGCATATTCCAAACTCCACCCGAATCCGGGCGTTCGCTACAAGAAAAAAAAATGTTACGGGGAAGGATTGGAAATCCGACTGCAGACTCGTTCCCCGTAATACATCCCACACTAAAGAGAGAATGGCAGAAGAGAAGTACGCTTTGTCTGCCTCCGCAATCGGGTAAATCGGAGAAGCACTCAAGTGTGCTGTGCTGTATTTAGCATATTATTTTGTGTTGTAGGAAAAGGAGTAGGTGTATACAACTGATATAGTTGGTGTTATATGCAGGAAGAAATGTATATTTTACACATGTGGAGAGAGAGGGGGGAGAAGGCAACGAGGCCGGAACGGAACGAACAACCTTGGGGATGGCGAAAGACCGACTACTTCCTGGCACCAACTCTTCGCATTGTGAACAGGCTATATCCATATAGCATGTACTTTCGTACGTAGGTTTCTACTCGGGGGAACGGAACATGCATGATGCAGTGACGAAGAGATTTTTCCTGTAATGCAGGTATTGTAGAATTGAACACTTCCAACACATGTTTCTCCCTCACTAGCCAGATCTTACTTCTTCGGGGAATACTAAATCAGGGGATCGAATTCCATGTTGGAGGCATTCCCCGTGAAAGCCGCAAGAGTGCCGCCCCAGTCGTTTTTGATGTTTTACACGGGCTATTTTGCAAAGAATATGTTTTCAAATTTATGGAAGATTTCATACATAATGTAAATAATTGTAAAACGTGCATTTTAGTTAGGGAACTTAATAATTTATATTTTGTTCGTATATCCAAAAAAAAGTTACAATTTATGAGTATGGAGAAAGTTTTGCGACTTAGGGAGCTTAATAATATTTAAAGTTTTGGGTACAAGGATTGTTCGCATCCACTTTTCATGTCGAGATCCGTCTTTTACAGGAAGCGTCTGGCAGAGGAGATGATTACGAGGAGATTTTTGATGACAATGACAATATGTGTGTTGGTGATAAAATTATTTCCCCTCCTTGTGTGATATCTTACAGGGTTTTTGAGGCGGACGTAGATTTACAAATTTCAAGCATTCCTCGTGCGAAGGCTTGCATTGTACGCTTCCATTCTTAGAGGAAATACATTAAAAACTTCGTGGAAGTGGGAATGTAATTACATTTGTGAAAACTTTAGCCATCAGCTTCACCTCATTGCGCGAGATGCTTTTTTATGACTTTTGATGCATGAAAGGCATTCATCCCGTTTAGATTATTTCCGAGAAAATGGGAGGACATACAAGTTAGAAGGTAATTCCGTCGACTTTGGTTAATTTGGTGTACAGCATGAATTTAGTTTAAACTTGTTGGAATATAGTTAAGGAAATAAATATTCTTCATAATTTTCACAGTATTCGTCAATTCATCCTGAATCTCCTAAACCTGAAGGGCAGCACAATTGAATTAATAAGTCAGAATTGGATTTGGTTAAAGAAAAACCTCAAGCCTCATGCGAAAATATTGCTGGTATTAATGCATACACTGGAACTAAAACCGGTATATTAAATATATGGCGAAGTTGCAAGGAAGAAACATATTGTTCCATGCACGAGCGAGTTATAATGTCTGAAATAAACTCATCCTTCAACGGTTTCACAAGGTAAGGTTTTGATAATTATTTGGGCCATCTTGAAATTGCAAGTTTTATCATGAAAACGAATTTAGCTGATTTTCCTGCACATTGAAAACCTCATCAGACATTACTTCAATCAAGTACTTTTCTAATATATTCTAAGATAACGAACTAAGACCATACTTAATGATTGGAACTGACAACAATTAACAAACAAAAGAGTTTTTTTGTAAAAAGTTTTCGTTGCTGTCGATAATGAAATATGCATGTCAAGAGTGACTAAAACAGACACCGGAAGGGAAGAAGGTAACTTTCAAAGTCTTTTTCAAAACCCTCATTCTCTCCTCAATTCCTACTTCGATGTAAAAGTTTTTGACCTCCAAATTGGGTAATAATTTTATTAGCTCTGGATGTTTTGCTCTCATATTCTGAAAATATACAGAATTTTTTCTGGGGCTACTTGAAGCAGGTATTTGAGGTATTAAATAAATAAATGTATGTACCCCGACCCAACCCCAGAGAAGCTAAACTCTAAACTACAGACGTACTAAATTCTTATGTGCTTTCACAAGAAAATCGTTATTATTCGCACATTCACTACCCGGCTCGACGAAAAGTGGGATATTTGTAACTTGTAAGTTCACCAACTCTCATCGAGTTAAAACATAAGGGTACACCTCGATAATATACGATTATTTGTAGTAGTTCGTATTACTTTCATGCGTAGAGGAATTCAACTACGAACTACCTTCTTCATTCACGTCCAACTTTTTTTTGAGCTTCATGCAAAATGCAATCATGCGAATTGGCAATAAAATTTAGATAAGGTTTTGCAATATGTGGTCTGCGTGGCATGTATACAATTCCTCCGGGTGCAAAAAAAAACATTTTACCTCTTCGCATCTTTTCATATGTGTACATATATATCTACGTTCGTCATTAATTCAGAACCCCATGTCCCTACGAATTCCCGGAATCCCCAGTCGATAATAATGTCTGGAAAAGTTTCTTGTTTTTCAACTGAGCATAACACTTTCCTTTTCCATTGTACATCGCCAAAAACTCCCCCACACACACACCCAACGCAAAGACTTGCAATTCCTTGAAAAGAAGCTAGACTACCAGACCTCTGCTCTCCTCTCCACCCTTAAAAAATTTACATTCCTTCTCATGCTTAGCTCACACATAACTCAGTTTTGTGCGACGGTGTGAATATTCAATTTCCCAAAAACAATTTTACTATACCTACTTAATAAACGACGCCATCAGTCGGTCTCACAAAGGAGACTTGAGACTTGCTAAAAAAGAATGCTTCCTGGAAAAGTTGAGGAGCGATGAATGCAATGGAAATATGTAAACATGTACTTCTCACGAAAACTGTGTGTATATCCATCAATCAAGCTCCCCCATAGCCAAAAGTAAGTCAAGTCAGTTCATATAATATTGAGCTTCTCTCTCTCTCTCTTCTCGTTTCCCGTCTCAGGAAGAAGCTTCTTTTCCCGTATTTCACCATTTCCCCTCAACTACCAGCCAGACAGTTTGTGCTCTTTCCTTCAGCCTGCAGACGGGCACAAGTGAGTAAAAAAATATCCTCTCAATAAACCTTCGCAGCATTTCCCATCATTCCTCGAGTAGTATTCGTAGTAAATGTGCCGTAGTAAGCGTGTCTGGGCGAGAGTAGCGTGGCTAGAGTAAAAAAAGACATGAACGCGACTACGACACGAATACTGTGTGATAATAATATTGTGACGCTGCTTCACGGGACATGGACCCTGTCTGAAAAAATAAAATTTCATAATACACACTCTGGATAATACTTATTCGTTTTTTTTTGCAGGAACGAGAGTGTGCTGCGTAGGGAGTTTTTTCAACACTTTCCGTGCATTTGCGTTTTTGGGGGCTGCTGGAAACTGGAATCCTTGTGAGTGAGCTGGTTCTATCTGGTTAAACATATAAACTTAAGAGTTAAGTTATATATGCTCAGTATTTTTCTATCACTGATCCATCCATGCATATCCAAACATTCCTCTGGCATTAAAACGGACTCCGTGTGATCGTCCACGTCGCCTCTCCTTTCAAAATAATACGATTTCCAAATGTGCACATAATATATACACACACTAATGTATATATACTCATGTACATAAGGTCACATGCCTTCGTTTACTTACGTAAATGATTATCTCCTACCAACATCTCCGTCTCGATTCTTCTCCAACAATATACGTACGTACGTACACAAAGTAGCCATGTAGTTGAGTAAGCCCTCAGCTAAAGATACCAAAAGAGAAAAACATCTTTCTGGTGGGATATGAACGGAGAGCAGAGATAGATACATTGTGTGTGTGTATAAGCTTATCCCATGATTAGTATAAGGATACCCGTCTTCTTACGATTAGAAACATGTATAAAATGCCTATGGCGAAAAGTCGCAGAAGAGCACAAGTTTAGGGAAGAGAAGGAGAAAAAAGGAGGTGCACACACACACACACATTTTCATTCATTTCCATGCTTAGGTATGTACATTCTCACTCCGCCGACTATAATGATATGCACAAAGTTGGTTAGGCCAGGTTATGTATGTATCCTCCTCAATACGCATATAGCCAACTTTTTTTATACTCTATCCTGCAAACATATACATATACCTAACCTACTACTACGCGTACACAACATTTCTTCTCTCTACCCCTTTTTTCATACATATTTTCTCCTCTTGTAAACTTTACTACGTCTTTTCAGGCACACTGTAGCGCATTTTCGTATCGGGTTGTGTGTGTGTGTGCATGTCTGAAAACAAAATCTGGTGAACAGTCTCGTCTCGTCTGGCTCACTGGACTAGTATTACTTCACTCACTCACTCCACTACGAAACATGAGCATGATTCGTGTGTGTCTGAATGTGAATGTATGCATGTGTGTGTGTGCGAGAGAGCGACGAAAAAAACACAAACTACGACAATAGTTGTACTCGCTTGAAAAAAAATACTCCAATCTACTTACTACATTCGTTCATAGCAAAAAAGAAAATGATGCATACACACATTCATTCTGAATCTGATCTGGAGTGAGCGAGCGAGCACACAAACACTTTTTTATTATTACTTTTAGTCGCAGATTCACCAGCACACAGGCGACAAACTGTGTGTGTGAGAGAGAGAGAGAAAAAGAGTAAATATGTATGAAAAGTAGTTTACTGAAATAATCAAGAGGAATATACTAAGTATCACAAAATATTAGAGATATTGTGAGTGAGTGAGGAGAGAGTTTAGTGTGTGTTCGCTGATGGAATATCAGAGAGACAAAAATATGGACTACGACGAATACTCCTCATCTCATCATCATCATATTTCCACTTGGTTCATGATAACACCCAACAACGCAACAACACATTTTTATCACAAGGAATTTCTTGGCTAACTGCGACAACACCGACAACCAGAGAGAGGAGAGTCAAGTGAAATTTTTCGTGGTTGGAATGTGCCACCTTCCCAAAACAACTAAATAGGATATTATCAAAAGACTATCTTTTCCTAAACCTTACATGAGCTAAACATTTTTTTTGAAACTTTCAATATCTTACGCTTATCGTTTTCCCACAGAATTTGCATTTAAAAAACGAAAAAAATTCCCGTGCATTCCTCCACGCGACGATAAGATTCCTTCTCCTCCTCCACGAGCTGATTCATCAGTGATTCTTTATCAGAGATAGAGCCAACAAAAAATCATACTGCGTGTTAGAAACTGGTTAAAACACTTTTATGTGCATTAATAAGAGCTCTCTCTCTCTGGTTTGGAGAAGTGAGGAAGATCGGATGGAGAAGAGACGAAGTGGTTGTTTTTGGTGAATACGAATATACGTGATCTCTCATGTTTGTCTCGTTTTTGTTCGTGTGTGTGATATGTTGATCATGAAGATGACGAGATGACGATCATGATACTATCTTGTTATGCTCTATTACGGTAGCAGATACGGATAAAAAAATATTTGTGTTACAGACATAGACATTGCGTACACAAAAATAGAGTACTCTTGAGAGTTTAGATGTGGAATGAGTGAATCAGAAGGAGAAAAAAACACTCAAAAAACAGAGTGAAGCTTTGCTAAAAATACGCAATATCAAAAAAAGGAGTGTGAGAGAGAGAGAGACTCCAATTCAGTTTGCATTTCACTAATAAATAGTTGGAAACGAGAGAGAAGAGAATTGTGTTGGAGTGAGAGGATGTGCACATGCACACTACCACACTCAAATACGCAGTAAAATAATTGGTTTTGTTTTGTGCCTCCTCGTCCCTAAAAAATCCGAATCAAACACACAAAGTTTCTCTTTGTTCAAGAAACTCTTTTGAGGAATTTCATGAAGGAGGAAGAGAGAATTCCTCCTCCTCCTCCAAGACAAAAAAAAACTTCACATTTTTCCACTCGGGAGGAGTATAAAAAAGTTTTTCTTTTGGGAAAGAGCACTCGGTTTCAATCAAGCATTTCATTTTTGCAGACATCCGCGATTGGATCTTGGATCTTGAAGGCGTCCATATCTTGTGTGAGCTTATCTGCAATCTGCATACATCCGATTTTGGAGAATCCTCCGTGCTGTGTGCAAGCGTGATATTATGTGAAGTGAAGCATATATATGCATTTCACACCTTCTCTCATTTTCTTACTTATGGACATGAAAGATATGCAAATTAATTCCAGAGCGTACATGAAGAATGCGCTTACGCGCCCAATGCACCCATTGTTTTGAAAGGTGACATTTTGACAACAACAACAACACCAGATTCGGGAATAACAACAAAGGCGCACATGGATGTGTAAATACACATGTTCAGGCTCCAGAGGAGTAATAAATCTAAATCATCTTACTAAATCATATGCCAATCATTAGACTAAATGTAATTGACTTTGAAGGACTACGGTGGCGACGCCTTAGCACGCTTGGAACCTTTGGGAGTTCAACATTTTTGTGAAAAGGTTAATAACTTCAAAATAGTGTTCACGATCACGCTTATATAAGTAAAGGGAGGGAGTTGGAGGTGGAGGGAACGGTGTGTGGTGGCGTGGTGGCGCAAGCGCATTTGTGCGTATGTGCAAAATAGTGACTTTTTGGAAGTACTGAACTCAAAACATTTACATTTCTGTACAATCATTCGTTCATCTTCATCATGTCGATGTCTATGCAAACTTCGACCACACCTCCTCAAAGCCCGAGCACTTCGGTGCCACCTGCGCTAGTACCAGTTGTGAAGGAAGGGCTGTTGTACAAACGAGGTAATATTTGGCGTCACAACATTTAATGTCAATTCTAATATTCTCATTGTGTTTATAAGGTATTTATATGTGGCATATGTGTGTTTTTATTTTGAAGGGGAGACAATAAAGAACTGGAGACCTAGATACTTTTATCTGCTAGCGGATGGGTCTCTCCGAGGCTTCAAAGCGAAACCTGACAATCCATTTACAACGGAACCGTTGAACAACTTCACTGTGAAGGATTGCCAAATCATGAAAATGGACAGACCGAAACCGTACACCTTTGTGATACGAGGTCTCCAGTGGACAAGAATCATCGAACGTACATTCTACGCGGATTCCGAGCAGGATCGGCATGAGTGGTTGACTGCGATTGAGAAAGTGGCGGAGTCTCTGATGGTGACGAGTAATTCTCCGAAAAGTGTTCCTCATCAACACCAGTCTTCCCCGAATAGTTCCATGGTTTTTGACTCAATGACCGATCCGTACGAAATGGGCCCTTCGAATGATCCTGAGCTGTACAACAAGTTCGTTGTTCAAGGCACTTCGTATGGGAAGGTGTCTGGGAAGAAGAAAGTTGTAAGTTTTCTCTTTCGTCGACACAATCGGTTAATGTTTCTTCGTTCAGTTATCCGTGTGCTGGAATGATAACTATTTTAAATATATATATTTTTATGCTAGACGTTTGAAAATTTCGAGTTTCTCAAACTCCTTGGGAAAGGAACGTTTGGGAAGGTGATTTTGTGTCGGGAGAAGACGTCGAGGAAGCTGTACGCTGTGAAAATTCTTCGTAAAGAAGTCATAATTAAGAAAGAAGAAGTCGACCACACGCTCACAGAAAATAGAGTTCTTCAGACGACTAATCATCCTTTTCTCATAGTAAGAATAAACTTTTAAAACAGCAATGAAAAATTTCATGTGAAATACTCCTAACCAACCATGTACATATTTCTTCCTTTGTTTTCTAGTCACTCAAGTGCTCCTTTCAGACAAGCGACAGACTTTGTTTTGTAACTGAATATGTTAATGGTGGTGAACTGTTCTTCCATTTATCGAAGGAGAAGGCCTTTTCCGAGGATAGGACTCGCTTTTACGGTGCTGAAATCATTTCTGCCATTGGTTACCTTCACCAGAACGGAATCATTTACAGAGATCTGAAGGTGTGTAGCCAGTAGGTGGCATGTGACTGTGTGGGAGTATGTATTTGAAATGAGATGAGTAATGAAGTACCCTATTTGTGACCGTCTGCTACTTTCTTTGCAGTTGGAGAATCTTCTGCTGGACAAAGATGGCCATATTAAAATAGCAGATTTTGGTCTTTGCAAAGAAGACATTACGTACGGCAGTACGACGAAAACATTTTGTGGGACGCCGGAGTACTTAGCACCTGAGGTACGACAAAATATTAACTGAATATGTCTTCTATAATTCCATAATATTTAAAATTATAAAACGTCGATAAATTTCCAGATAATCTTGTGTTATCAGGTGTTAGAGGATACGGACTACGGCCTAGCAGTAGATTGGTGGGGAGTGGGTGTCGTCATGTACGAGATGATGATTGGTCGTCTTCCCTTTTATAATCGAGATCATGATAGACTGTTTGAACTCATTGTAATGCAAGAGGTACGAATGCCAGATTGGTTGTTACACTCCGGAGTCAGTGGCTAACTCAGGCTAGTTTTTATGCTTGTGTACTTTGCGATTGTTAACAGGTACGCTTTCCCCACTCAATCTCTGTGGAAGCTAGGGACCTGCTCAGTGGACTTTTACGCAAGAACCCACGCGAAAGACTAGGAGGAGGACATGACGACGTCAAGGAAGTGATGTGCCACGTCTTCTTTACTTGCATCAATTGGGACGATCTAGTTCGGAGAAAGGTATAAAAAATGCTTATCTATTTCCCATTTTCAAGTTATTGGAAACCGTAGTTCCAGACTTCTAACAACCTTTGCTTTAATAATTGTTTTCTACAGATTACCCCACCGTTTCGACCTCAGGTCACTTCAGATATAGATACACGATACTTTGACTGCGTGTTCACTTTAGACTCCGTCGAGCTCACCCCACCAGACCATGAGGAGCATCTGGACAGCATACCTGAAACTGATGGAGCGGACTTCGAAGGGTTCTCCTACAGGGATCTTTCCTCTACACTTGGAGCCTCTCTTCGTTCCGGAGCGCTTAGTTAAAGTAGCGGTAATTTAACGAGTAACAAAAAAAATCAACCAAAAATCCATCAGCATGCATCACATGCATTCAACGCATCACTTTTTGCGTCATCATCATATGTCCATTACAGAGTAAACAGCAGCAGCATTTATATACAGATTAGCCTCTCTCTCAAATTTTTCATACATTCAAGTCAAGTTTTTTCTCTAACATTTTGTAAAAGTCTGTGTACCACCACCTCATTCATTTCTTCTACGGGATGCGCCTCAAATCAACAGAAAATACGTAAATCATGTGCATTCTTCCGTGTGCACTTCTCTCAAAAAAATACATTTTACGTTTTATATATGCAATGGGCAACCAAAAACTGACGCTGAAAAAAACTCCATTTCGAATATAGTCAACTTATTGAGCCTTCTTTTATAATGAAATGTCAATTTATATACACAGAATTCTTCTCATACAAAAACAAGAAGTTTCCCATTTAGGAAAAAGTATAAAAACTCTTTTTGCAAAAAAAATATCTAAATGTGTAATCCTTACATACTTTATATACAACATATATATTTGCGTTGATTTTCATGTGGTAGGTGTTTATAGATATTTAGACTCATATAGTTTGTAGTTTAGTTATGTTATTTCAGAGAGAAAAGGGAACTGACCAAAGGGAGAAAGGAAGAGAAAAATTTACAGTACTACACACATTGTCAAACATGCATGTTCAAGAAAAAAGTTTCATGTATGATGTTTGTTTTTGCTAACAAATTTGTACTCATTAGAAAATCATGTGTGAAAGTGTGGAAATTTACAATTTGACAAAAGTAAGATGCAAGCATCTGGTAAAATGATTGTACTAAAAAAAGTGATTGAAAAGTGGAGGAAGCCAATGATTTCTTGATGGATTACGTATAGATTCGTTCGACGTTCTATTTTACGGACGGAGTGAAGAGAAATAAACCGATTGTGATAGTGATTCTGCCAGGATATATTACAAGTAAGGTATAAAAATGGTATAATAATGACATGAATGAAATATACACTTATAAGAGAGGAGATATATATCAAATAGAATGGTTTAAGAGTTAGTATTAAGTAAGTGGGGAAATGTGTGTTATTGACTAAGTCTGGTTTCGTGCGATGAGTTATATATCAAAAATCAAAATGTTTTATGAAAGGATTCGGTTCGAGTGTCGAACATATAAAAAAATACGTGTTTTGCGAAAATAATTTTTGATCCTGATGTGATTTTCTCTTTCCTAATGTGAAACAACTCATGTCATACTTTTGACAGATATATAGTTACACACTACTGAAAATAATGTAAAATTCTCATGAGAATTTTCGACAATTGAAATACATAAAGAAGACGTACTATTAATTTGATGGTGAATGATGAATTGCATGTTTTTCTCGCATAATACTTTCGGAGTGGGCGAGAAAGCCCATTTGTGAAGCAAACTGACCACATTAACAAGTTAGTGTTTGGGGTAGCATACATACATGCATATAATTTTTTTTGCAAAGTTCAGTTCAGTGAGCTACTTTTTTCGCGTATGCTAGATAATAATTAATGATGACACCTTGGTGGCGTACTCGTGGGTCTTTATGAAATACTGGCAGTCGACCTACTTCAAATGAATATTTCATGGAGGCTCCTCGCTCTCCGGTTTCCTCCTGTGAATTTTATTGTACGAAAAAGAGAAAATTGTTGCAAGAAAGAAACATTATCGCAAAAAAACTCACCCAACTCAAAACTCAATTTTCTCTCCCTTTAGCCCTTCTCGTCATATATATACTCTAGACTACCAGTTGAGGTCTGGTGTGAGACAAAAGAGCTTTTAGAAAAAAGTTTCCGTATTTTTTCATAAAGTATAGATAAGTATAGAAAACATGGTGAATATTGGAGAAAAACGAAGAGAAAATAAGTTGAAAGATTCCAATATTGATTATGGTACTCTCTGTTCTGGAAATGAAAGATGGATGGCTGTTTATGGTTGTGTGACTTCCTTACTTTTTTTGTTTCTCTTTCGCTCCCTGAGTTGCAGCATTAAAATATTTGGAACAATATATCGATGTTTTATGTATCTCTGTATTCTGAACAACCTGTATGTATCTATTTCAGTTCCCTCGATTCAATTTAGAACGTGTTCACAAGGAAAATGGGGAAACGTAGCTGAGGAACATATTGGGAGAGGAGAGCTCAATAACACTATACTGCTGCTCGATATCTAACAATAAAGAGTCGGGGTGACCGATACAATGTGATAAAAATATGAGAATACAAATCGAAGAGTAGCTCTCTTTCAGATCTTATGTTCCAATACTCAATACCAACCAAACGGGAGAGTGAAGATGGGTCGAGTCTGCAAAACTAATAGAGTTTCATCAGGAGAGAGAGGGAGAGGTGCCGTTCTCTGACCTCATGTCAGTTGCAATAAACAAGCATAGAAAGTTTTGTACAGGGACGTACACTATTTGAGATTCTGGAGAAAGCTTAAAAACATGAGAGGACCGAGAGCACAAGAAAAGTCTTGTATATACGCACCCATACCGTCCACTCACTCGCACATTACTTTTCGCGATATAGCATCACCCTTCGAAGGAAAACTTGTTATTATCGTGTGGGACGAGAGGAACGCGAGATTCTGTTTTTTGTCAAGTCAAAAGTTTTCACAGTAGAGAGGAGAGCGAAGTGTAACATAAATTTGTAAGGAAAAGGAAAATATATGTAGGAAGAGGTTCGTTCGTGCTTCCCCAAATTAAATGCTTGCTTCGTGAAAAGGAATATTACTCAAAAAGGAGTGAGTGAGAGGACATATTGGGCTGTGGCTTGGCTCCGTTAGTGAAAGAAAGATGAAGAAAAAGTATATAGCCCATCCAGCAAAACTCCTCTCACTATCCCTACTTACATTCTGCTTCCCTCTCTACATTCATGTTGTGTTTCTTTTCTCTCTCTAGACAACTAGGTTATCTTATGTTTATGGGAGTGATGATAGATACAAGACAGGTTGCCTGAAAAGGACTTGCCACTACCAACCGACTCCTAACTCAACCCGCGTTCTCATGTGCAATATTATGCCTTGTAAGAGAAAAGGCGGAAGAAAATACTTGCTTTTCTCTCTCTCATTCGAGCTCTCTTGTGGGAGCTGTGAGACTTTTCCTCTCATAATATCCCCTCAAATACATACACACATAAAATTATATATAACTTCTTTTCTCGGCTTCACTCAAGCAATGCACAAGACAGTCCAGGCCAGTCCATCCAGTCATCTCTTTCCCAGACCAGTCCAGTCTGTATAGTGAGGACGAGGACGATACCGTATATTCGGGTAAGTTGCAGTGATGACAAGTGAAAGTGAGAGGAAACGCATATACTTACTTATATGCTTCTTCTTCTCTGCGAAATGAAAACTTACACTTTATATTTTCCTCCGATTCTCCTCTTTGCATCCAGTCCACGCCACGCTCATCGTAGCGTAGTAGTCGAGTTCACTTCCGCGTCCGTCGCCTCCTCTCCAGCTACACAGCTACCTACACCGTTTCCCTCAACTTTTCCAGAGAGAAGAAACGGGTGGGATGGTGGGAATAGGAAGGATTATATTTAAGGAATAGGGCTTTTCCTTGTGTGTTCCCACTTACATATACACGTTGTATATTCATTTTTTTACGCAAGTGTGTGAAGTGAACCCTGGCATGTATCTACATGTGCTGAGAAAAGAACAAGCGAGCAGTAAAGTCCATGAGTTTCCACTGGAGCTCAGGTGCCTGCCTATGTGCCTAACTTCCAATTCCATGCATTTTCATCAGAAAGCAGCGTGTGTGTGTGTGCTTCAATTGGTGGTGGAGGTATATGGATACACGGTGTACCTACGCCTATACCTTCAACTCCATAACTAAAGTGAAATAAAGTAGTCAAAACTTTTTCTCTTCTCATCCCTTCTCGCACAGTGAGTGCACTTTACTCACTTCACTCCACTACATATCGTATATCGTATCCTCCTCCATGTGTGTGTACTTTAAGAGTAAGTAAAAGCTGCGTATTCTCCCCATCAAACACACACAAACTACTACATTTTACATTATTATTCACTCCTTTTCATATCTCAGTACACGTTTAATACTTCTCTCCAGCCTCACATCTGTTTCCATACTTCTCCTCTATACTTTTATCTCCACTCAGTGAGTAAAAGAAGTAAAAAAGTACATTTTACAAGCTCTCTCTCTTTCTTTCTCTTGCTCTCTCCCTCACTCTCGCTTCCCACTTGGAAAAACTCACGTTCTCTCACTACTTGCTTCCATATCTTCCGTGTACATTATTACTTTCTCCTCTATTTTCTCTCACTCTTCCTTTCTCCCAATTCCCAAATGCTGCTAGGAACCATCCAACCACTGTCTCGTAAATGAGCCTTCCCATATCTACCCATAATAATATCAGGGATTCTGGAAAAAAGAGACAAGAAAAAGCAAGAGGATTTTGAGTTGAGTTTGAGAGAGAGAGTGAAAGAGGGAAAAAACTATCTACTTCCCACATATAGCCATATATATCGACTAACTGGCTTTCGGCTAGTTTTTTTTCCTTAAGAAAAACCATCAAGTGAACTACTGTCCCACAAAAAGGAAAATCCACTGGTCGTTTCCAGTTTTCTCCACAGACTTTCTCCCAGCACATAGAATATATATTTGTTGTTGCTTTCACAAGGAAGAGGAGAGAAAGACACATTTTGAGAGAGAGGGCAATAGCACACAAACTCTGTTTTTCGTGTGTGGCAGCAGGAGCAGGAGTAGTGTTGGTGTTTGTGTGTGTTCCCTTTTCAAACGGATTTGAGTTGATGATAGTCAAAAGAAAAGTAAAATAGCACAAGGAAAGTGACACTGGTTGGGCTGATGGGAGAGGAGAAAATCAGCTAGTGTTGTGTATGTCCTAAAGGAGCAAGTATACACGTTCAAATAAGGATTTCACCTTTTTGTTTGTTGTGTGGATTTATCTTGTTTAGTGGCCAAGAGAGATAGAAGAAGAAACAAAAGGGTTGAGTTGGGCTGTTAGGAGTTAGGACGAGAGGGAGAGAGAAAGCAAACTACTTACTTACTTTCTTCATGTGTTCATGTTCATTCAGGAAATTGTTATCGTTTTATGGCCTCTAACTTTCTCTCCAAAGAACGGGAGCGAGAGAAGACAAGTAGTTCTCTCTCCTCAAACTGTGTCACAAAAGACGGGAGTAATAATCGTTCAAAGAGAAAAAATACAGTAATAATCATTCTACATAAATATATGTTGTAGTGATAATTTAATCAATGTTATAATAAAAAAGTATATAAGCTCCTTCCTTCCCTTTTTACTGATCTAATTCGCTTTGAGCTCAAAGTACAAATATTTTGCCGAGTACTCGCTCAACAAACACACACTCACAAACACCGTTGACGAGTCTCTAGAAATCTCTTATTGTATTCATACAAATGCACATAATTTTTCCGCACATCATTGCTTTCTCTCCAAAAAAAATTCACTGCACAAAAAAGAGGAATTTCAAAGGAAGTTTTTGTGCCTACTGCAAAAATTTACTGAGGACATGAAAACTTAATGAAAGCAAATAAAATTAGATTTCAAGGAATGTCCCCTTTGCAAGGCTTCACATAAAAATCACCCACTTGCATACACTCACAGTGAGGTTCAAATCCGAAAATAATACATGGTTAATTATATACTTATAGATCTTGTAAAGTTTTGCGAGTCTGTGAGAAGATAAAATGTTTGACAAGTTGAAGGTGACAACGACAAGTTCAACGCATCATCGTATTAATGGGACTTGGCTCTCGCATGAGCACTACGGCGAGATACCACTCTACAACAGTTAAGAAAATGCGTGAAGGGTGTGGCTCCAGAAGACGATATCAAATTTAATAGTTAGATTAATTTAACAAGAAATTGATAATGTGTGCAGAGATCGTAGAATTTGTGTGATGGACTGATCACAAACTGTCGTCATTTTTTTCGAAGAGATGACGATATGACGAGTGTTCAAGTATTTGAAGATTTAGACTGAAAACGAAGGAAGAATGTCTGCAGTACTGAAGAAGGGGGCTCCTTCGAGGAGTTACCCGTCGAGGCAAAGGAAACTTGGCCCTGCCCCTTTTGCCTCTTTTGAAGACTTGAGTGATGAACTGGACAGCCCTGGAGTGGGTGGGGAGGAGTCGAGTAAGTTGAAACTTGAAAGAGTTGTGTGATGGATCGAGTTAATGACTTTCCAACAATGGGAACATTTCTCTCTGGAATTATAAATGATATGATCTCGCAGACAAAGTCAGCGTCATGCCGGAGATTAAGGAGGACCGGGTAAATGAGCGTGGCGCTGGTCCCTCCTGCCAATCTCCAACGATGTCCATGCCTGGCGGGGATGACGACACTCCTCTCGCTGTGCGAGCGCACAGGAATGTGACTGCAACGTCGTCGTCGAGCACGGTGACGTTTGCTCCGTCGCACTCAGCACCAACCTCAGGGCCCACCTCCGGTCTTCAGACTCCGTCAACCCCAAGAATTGACATTTCATGTGCGAGCAGTAGCACTCCGCCGAGTGATGAGAGTGCCTCAGAAAAGGAGCTTTTCCCGGGTGGCTTAGGACTCGCATTTCACGAGGAAGCGGTTGACGATCTCCGCTCCAGCACGGAGGAACTCGACTTGGGCGAGGAGGAGATCAGTTCTGAGGAGGAGAGGAGGAGGAAGCGCTTGGAGGAGCAGGAACTACAAGACCCGGAAATATACAGACGTTCTTCCCATCCAGCCAATATATTTTCGAGGAAGCCCTCTGTCCCGGCGGCTCCACCTCCTCCGGAGGATGTGCAGAGGAAGCCGTCTGCGCATAGTTTGTTCTTGGAAGGACTCCTCAATAGACCTTGCCGTCATGCCTCTTTTGGACATGGTGACTATATGCGTCCTGGAACTGTGTCGTCACTCTCCACACACTCTGCAGGTAAAAAAAATACAACTTGAGTTTGTTGACTGTAGTGAAAAGCCATTTTTATGCTCATTTCATTGAAGCACTCGTGAACTTACGAGGAAATTCGAGTGCCACACACAACAAACCGCAAACTTGATGACGGGATTTTCCATTATTATCACATTCCAAAAAAAATATGTGGTCAGCAAAGTTATTTGCAATGCTGACAACTTTTGTGTGAGTCATGCGGTCAAAGTTGTGTGCGCATTTCTGACAATTTACGTTGAATATTGTAACTCATTAGTTTTTATGCCTCGAATGTAAAAAAAAAACATTGAACACTTTTTGCAGGATCAGGCGCTCGTTCTCGTTCACGGTCACCATCTCCACACAAAATGCTGTTCGAAACTTCGTTCTGTGGGAGCAAGCCCATCCCGACGAAAAGCATGGAGCAAGAGTCTCCTCCAAAAGACCCTAAAGACAAATCAGTCCCGGCACCACTTGGTATTCATTCGCAGCAGCAATCAGGAGCCGCGTCCGCGGCAGCCACGCCGACAACCAGTCGACTCAGTGGAGGAGAAAGGACCCCGAAGAGCCCAAAGAGAATGGTGACCCCGAGTTGGGAGCGACGAGATTCAGATGGGAGTCAGGGAATACCAGGACCAAAAGACATTGATTCCGTATCTAGAACAAAGACGCCTCTTAGTCCTCAACCGAGTTCATTAGGGTTTGATAGCAGGCGTAAGTCTTAAGTTTAATTGATATTTCAGATTTAAATTAAAGAAATTGATTTTAAAGTGGGAATTAAATTTGACGGTGATTCTGACTTGGAACGCGAATGTGAACATACAGGGCCATCCACAGGTCGCCGTTCCGTATCCCCGCACAAAATGCTCCTCGAAACGTCGTTTTGCGGGAGCAAGCCGATTCCGACGAAAAGCATGGAGATGGAGTCACCCCCAAAGGATCTTCCAGATTTGACAGCACTCCTAGCCGAGTGCAACAAGCTCGCTGGAGTGAGTCCACTGAACGCCCACTGCCTCAAAACAGTGACAACGGCGCAAGTTCATCGACACTCCTCCGCAGATAGAACTAGTATTAGTAAAGAGGACGCGCAAAAGCTGAAAACTTCGGCGCAGGGTAGTAGTCGAGGCGCCACTCCCGCCGGTCGGAAAAGTGATGCGGGTCAATATAATTTAGGAGGAGGGGGCGAGTGGAACTCCGTGCCATATCTTTCCGGCTCGCCAGAATCACCAAAATCTTCCGACTTGTGGCAACCAATCAGTCCACGAAAGGAGATCCGTTCACCAGTCACTCCATCTTCCCAGCCTCATCCGAACGCTTCAAAATCATCTGCACAGTCTTCGAACGCGAGACAAGATCCCTCCTCCAACGCGAAAGATCAGCGACTGTCTCAATCCTCCGCCACCTCGCCACCAACGACCAAGTTTGAGGGCCAGAAAGGTGCGGTGGCGGACGGGAAAAAAGGCACCACCACCGACCAGTGCTCAAAGGAGATTGACAAGAAACACTTTCAGGACGGGAAGGAGCGGAAGGGCGTTGGATTTCAGTCGGTGTCCCAGTCCCAGAGTGAGAGCGTAGAAGACGAGATCACGACAGAGATGAAGATCAGCGAGGAGCCCACGGTGACAGTGGAGGACGTGCCAATCGAGTCGAAATCATTTTTCCAGTCCGACTCTTTCGACGAGGAAGGTGACTTGCCGTATGTGCCAACAACCCTTCCGATAGAGAAATCCACAGGTGTGCCCATCATTCCCGTCAGCGAGCGGAAACGGATGGCCCTTATGCTGAACACCGTTCCTCTTCAAAGACCGAAGGTGAATCGCCCAGCGAATCCAGCCTCTCTCTCCGACTACATCGCGTATTCCAACACACTGCCAAAGAGTGGAAAAGCTGGCGTCACCAAGGGGGAGGAGGGGGACAGTCAGCAGAAAATGAAAATTAACTTGCCTCGGGAAGACTCCCTCACCAACTCGAGCAGTTCGAGACCGAAAAGTCCAAAGAAGAAGATGTCCACCACTTGGACTGACTTTGCACACATGGGACTCCGCAGTCCGAGGGAGATTCGGAGGAGGATGAAGGAGGAGAATGGTGCTGTAGATGACATTAGCTCATATCATAGGTACAAAAAATATCACTCTACACCCATCCAAAGTTAACCTATCGCCTTTAACTTTTCAATCTTAATTTTCTGTATCCACATTTTATTTTCCAGTGACTCTTCATCGACCAATGAGACGCCAGGTGTGGTAGACGGTGCTGAGGAGGACGGTGAATCTCTCTTGAAGCTCCCCAAAGTCCCATTTGCCATGGACTTGGACGTTCATAGCAATAGAAGTAGTGTGATCTCTCAGGTAGACAAGTCTTCTTACAAGACAAACTTTTTATATGAGTATTTTATGACCATAAATTATTCATGCTAGTGGTGCTCATAACTCTGAAAAAATAATATATCTCGGATCTCTCTCTCTCCCTTTTTTTGTGCACATAGGATGAAGTTCAAAAGTCTCCTTCCGAGTGCTCTGCCTTGCTTGGTAGTCCGGATGAGCCCGACGCGAAGAAATCTGACAGTCGTGATTAATATATTTTAAAACGCTCCAAAAAAAAGTTCAGTAATACACCTACACAACATAACATATATGCCGGGTTGAAAAACAGTAATAACGTTTAAGTGGAAAAAAGTTGATGTGAAGCTTGTGAATTTAGTAGTTTATAAATATTCATTACATAAAAAAACATACATAAACACACACATTTCCTAAGAAAAATGGAGAGAGTTTTCGCGATCAAAATTTTCGAAAAGAATGTATATGAAGATTCGTATTAAAAATATATATTATCAGATTGAGGAAAAAAGATTGATCTGAGGAGAGAGAGAGAAATATCTTTTAGAGGAGAAAAATAAAGAGAAGATGATATAGCAAAAGAGTGGAGAAAATATTATACAATACACACACGCCGAAAGACTATACTGAATTTTTTAGTATTAAGAAAAAACAAGATATTCTATTCAATAAATTTCATCAGAGACAAAAAAATCCACATATAAATTATATGAAATTTACAATCATTACAGAGAGGGAAAAAATGTTATTAAGAAATTCTTGTTTACTACAAAAAAAACTACGCTCGCTAATCTTACCATCATCACAAAAAATATACGTACATACTGCATAAAAAATATCTACTACAACAACACATTTACATACAAGTACATATTTACTTTATAAAAATACAGCTAAAAATACATCATTTTGTGCATTGATGAAAGTCAGTCTTTTAGTCAAAAAGAGAGAAATCCTATAATAAAAGAGAACGTTTATTAATGAAGTTATATGAGAAAAAGACATTACGTGAGCCCTTCCTTTCACTTTATTTTGTTTGTTCTAAAAGGCTGTGGCCTGGCCAGCCTAATAATTCTGACTGAGTACTTCTCTCTGCTACGAACTATACAAATGTATATGTTGTCGTTGTTGGTCGTTCCACCTGCAAATGCCAACCACAATTGACTCCACCTAACGATACCTCTTTCTATTGACAGCGGAGAAATTTTCTCCACATGAGTTTTTTTTTGTTGTGCACACGGCATGGGTTTGTTCTACTACGAATTCATACGTTCACTTGTATTTTTGTCCGTATTTGTATTTGTGAGTGAGAGTGAGGAGTGGGGACGAGAGCACACGCTCCATTACAACTGACTTCTCTTTGCTTTGCTATGCTGCCTAAACGACTTCTATCGATTTTTCTCCCCAATTCTCTAAAAAAACATGTAGGCAGGCACTGTTCTGCCTCTGGTCTTGGCAAGGAACAATGCGATATACGACATTAGAGTAAAAGTAATGATGCCAGTATAGAGGCTCTCATGCTGCTTCCTCTTGCGCCGAAAGCTTTCTTTTTACACATTTCTCCGTTTCCTCGTACCAAAAACTTTTCCAACGTAAGACGGAATTTTGGTGTGTGCTTGTGTGCCTACATTGCGCTAGAGGAGAGGGATATGAGTGTTCTTGATTGAGTCGACTCTTGTTATCCTTGTACGTGTGTGCGTTTCTCTTATTCCACTGGAGAAAGTATGGTATGATGTGTATATATTCTGTATGGTGACTCACTTCCATCCATGTATTTTTATGCTATGGAGGAAAGGCGTAAAACACGATGATGTATCCTGGAATGGATCCGTACTACTCTGGAGCATGTATACATTTACGGTTGTGTGGGCACGGCTCTCTCTCTCGTCCTTTCGATGAAGGAAGGGCCTATGTTTTTTATGTGATGGGATGGGATCCACTCGACGGGAGAAATCAGAAAACTCTATATTCATTGTGCACACGCACACACAAGAAAATAAGTTTTGAACTTGTCTTTTCATCTGAGGAGGAGAACAATACCGCAACTGCACTATTTCCCAGAGCATACCTAACAACACGAACACTGCTACTTGTTATATTGCTCAAGTCTAATAGGGGGATAATATGAGAGATAGTGATACTGGCACAAGTAGTAAGTAGCAGTAATGTTTCTTCTCCTCTGCTCTCGTGATGTGATCCTGTCTCTCGTGCTCAATTGGAAGGAGAATACTAGCCTCCTTTATTTTGTTAAGGAACTTTAGATTTTTGCGAACAGTTCCGGATACTTCGTTCACACCTTGGGTCGCACGGCATGTCCTATACACCATTGCACACTATTTTCGCCCTAAAATATCTCTCTCCGTAGTCTCTTGTGTTTGGCTGATGTATGTGCGTTGTGTGTGTGTGTGTTACCTTCAGCCTTTTCCCTTGAAAAAAATACGAGGGGAAAGATTTTGTCGAGTGGAAGTAATAATATGATAATGTAGGACAAGGGAGAAAACACAAACCCTTTTTCTGTCTCATCGTTGTTGTCCCATCGACATCATCATCCGTTCCCATCCTCACGTTCTTTGGTATTCTGAGGGTACCCTACACAAAAACTAAGGGAAAGTGATTTGAAGTGAAAGTAGTGAAAGCGTGTGTGTGTGCTCAGCCAAAAGAGAGAAAGAGGAGATATGTATACGGGTGCTGACCAGCTTAGTTAGGACTTGTGTGTTTGAATAACATTTTGTTCCCTTTTCCCATTCAGCGATAATCTCATTAATTTCACGAGTTGTGAACACGATCACTTTCACAATAGCCTTTTATTGCCACCACCACACCACTCCAATAAAGCTGTTTTGCATTTTGTCAAGTGAAAGCTGGGTTGGTACGGCGAATGAGAATACTACAACAACAATTGAAAGGGGAAATTGGTTGAGAAAGTTTGAATGGTGAAAGTGGAGGAAATTGGATGAAGATTGCAGGGAAGATATAGGGCTTTGTTTGTGTAGCAAAAGTATTTGTGTAAAGCAGCATTTTAGCAAATTGCATTTAATTCCGAGGACTTGAAACTCACATCTCAGTATGTAAATAGACAGGGAAAGTGTAGACAATATTAATAAAATTAACGAGGTATCAAACTTAAGAGCAATTTAGATAAAAGGGAGATGAGAAGTTTAGTATATTTTTGAAACTTAAGAGAATATATTCGACAAAAGATCTCTGTGTCAGAGCATGGAATTTAGAACAACGAAACAAAACTAGATATAACATAAATATTGTATTATAAGTGGCCGAATGTAGTTCAGTTGACTAAATTGATCAATAAGCAATAGTTAATCAGTATTCATTGTGTTTGCGAATCCAGCAAAAATGAGGCAAGACGTGAGACCTGCAATTAATTGGAAACGCGAGCAAATTCGTAAATAAGAGACTTGCGAGTGGAGTAAACGACTTTACGAGGAGTGCTTTCTTTTTCTCTTGGAAGTCTCAATTTTTGGAATCGGAACTAAGATGCAGTCAACGAAAGGTCTCAATCCATTCTTGTTTGACGCCGACTATGGTGGAATGGGCGGCGCTGCGACGGATCCTGCTGCAGTTGTAAACCCATTCCTCAGCGGTTTCGACAGCCACGTGTCCACAGCGGCGGATATGGGCGGAGCAGCGACAATGGCGCCACCTGTAGAAATCAATCCATTTCTGAGTTCCTATCAGCCGGAGCCGGAGCCTACGTACACAACGATGACGCACGACTCCGTGGTAATGTCGACTGGTGCTGGCGTTCCCGCGGCAAGTGCAGGTGCTACAAATCCATTTGCCAGTTTTGTAGACGCTTCAATGGACATGGCTCCGCCGATGAATGATACGCACGCCATGTTTAGCGCAGCTCCTCCTTTCTCTGCCCCAATTGACCATGGGGCAGCTCTGTTTGGAGGGCCGGATTTGACTGCAACCGGAGGCGTGTTAGTGGAACAGCTGTTGGACATTCAGGAAGATCCTGTTCGACCTCCTTCCACGAATGTGTCGTCGACAACGAGAGATCTCCTCGACTCTGTGACGGGTGCGCTGGAGGCAACTTCAGATAGCTTGCTGGATCGTTTGAGAGCAACTCAGCCTAGTCCTTTACCCGAAGTAATTCAGCCGAGTCCTTCTCCCAGATCACCTTCTCCAGATTTGCTTATGGGCGATGATCCACCACCGCCTCCGCCGCCGTCAGCGAATCCAATGCACCCATCCCCAGGTTTTAACCAAGTGGATAACATTATGGACATGTTTGATGCGCCGAAAAGTGGACCTAAATCTTCACAGGATATTCTCTCACTGTACAATTCGACGACCACGACCACCACCAACACTGCTCCAAAGGCGGAGCCTCTACTGGATTTGTTAGACTCATTTACACCTGAACCCATCACCACTGTAACTGAATCTCAGGAGAAGAGAGTGGAGAAGATTGTGACGACAGCTCAGGAAAATATTCCTGCTAAGCCGCCGACGTTAGATTTGGTTCCACCAACGCCACCTGCGATGTTGATTCCTGAAGAGCGTGCACCAGCACCCACACAACCACAGCCAGTAATCGATGAATCTCCGAAAATGAAAGAGGTTGAGCAAGTGAAAGCGACACCACAGCCAATGCGACCACCGCCACCACCACCGGCTGCAAAAGCTCCCCCGGAGAGGCCTAAGCCGCCGCCGCCCGTCCAACCTCCAGCGGCACCATACCGACCACCGTCACCTCATCGACCACCATCACCTCAACCGACTGTAACTGAGGTGAAAGCGGAACCTGCGCAGCCAGAACCTATGAAGGTGGAACCTGTGCAGGCGGAACCTATGCAGGCGGAACCTGTGCACGCGGAACCTGTGAAGGCGGAACCTGTGCACGCGGAACCTGTGAAGGAGGAACCTGTGAAGTTGGAACCCGTCGCTGCACCTCCACCTCCAGAACAAAGGTCACCACTACCTAGCCGACCACCACCACCTGTGCCACCGGCTCCCAGGGTCTCTCCTCAACCCCCACATGTGAATGCAGTTGAAGCACATACTACTCATCAAATTAAGTCGCCATCACCGCCAACTTCTAAGGCTTCAACTCCATCTCCGACGAGACCTCAACAACCTCGAGCACCACCACAACCAGTGGCTCCTCCAGCACCAGCCCCTGTACCACCTGTCTCTGCACCACCCCCAGCTCCGGCACCAGCACCAATTTTCGAACAATCATCCAGTATTACCAGCTCTCCGTTTGCTTCGACGAACGCGACAAGTAGCCCATTTGGTGCTGTAAATTCAACTCCAGCTCCAAGACAGAAGGATGCGTTTGCAAGCATATTCGGAGGTCCGCCAGCGTCAGCTCCGGAACCGAAGCCTGCACCAGCCTTTGCGGCTGCGTCCGCAGGCATGGGAGACTCCTTTGACGCTTTTGAAGCCAAGTTCAGTCAGGCGGCTGCGGTTCCGGCTGGCGACGCTTTTGGTGATGCCTTTGGTGGTGCTACAACGGATATTTCTAATTCTGGTTTAGATGCAGGTTAGATATACAGCCTACCATGATCGCTAATTCAGCCATAATGCATAAGCTCAAACTTGTTTTGACAAATATTATTTTAAATTGTGTCTTGGCAGCATGGGGAGATGGTGGGGGAGGATTCGGTGCGTCGGACATTAGCTCTGGCTTTGGTACTGAGGGGTTCGACAGCTTCCTCTCGCTATCCGAACCTCCTCCAGTTCCGCAGAGTACTCCTGCGAAACGATCCACCGCTGGAGATGATGACGATTTTGACGCGGAAGAAAAGGACATGTCCATTGTTATCAAGTATGAAACGCAATAAATAATATTGATGTGATTTATGTTATTAGTTTAACAACTAAAATATTAAATCCATTTTTTAATGAATTCCAGACCAAAATCAGACAAGGATTTCACACTGCAGCTAGCACCCGCTCTCGCCCCACCACCAAAAAGTCCTGCAATGTCGACAGGTTCCGCATTCAGCGATGAAAACCCATCATTCGTACCCTTCCTCTCCTCAGCAAAGGACAAAGGAACAAGGGAGCCGCCACCGGGAACGACAATGCACCGATCAGAATCTCAGGACAGCCCCCAAACTCCGCTTTTCGAAGAGGACCAGTCTCAACCGCTGGAGGACTTTCCAAGAATTACGTACGCCGGAGAAGGTTGGGAAATGCATATGAGGTTGCCAAACAAAAAGAAAATCACAGGGCAAAGATTCTGGAAGAAAGTGTTTGTCAAAGTTGGCTATCAGAACGATGTTCCAGCTGTCCTAATCTACAACAACAAAGGGGAGAAGGATCCTTTCCAAGAAATTCCGTTGCAGCCATGCTACTCTGTGTCTGAAATAAGTACGTGTTTGGGAAAGGGGAATTACATTCAAATTTAAGAGAGTAGACTCAAAAGAAAAATAAATTCCTATATGTTAAATTATTATTTTCAGGTGCTCAGCAATTCGATCAGTATGGAAAAGTATTCACGATCAAACTCCAGTATATATTTTACAAAGAACGCCCAGGTGTTCGTCCAGGTCAGCTTAGCAAAGCAAGTCGGATATCTGACAAGCTCACTCAATTCGCTGCATACGCAATACAGGGTGATTATTCTGGAGTGAAGGAATTTGGGAGTGACTTGAAAAAGCTTGGAGCTCCGATTGAACACTCTCCTCAGGTATTACACACACAAAGTTCATTTGATCAAGTCTGTGAGTGTGAAGTCTAAATGTCAAGTGTGCAACTAATTTTAACTTGTGCCCCAGATTTCACAACTTTGCAAGCTCGGAGTTCCTCAGTTCGAGGATGTGAAGCAGTTCAGCATTTGGATTGAGGAGAATCTGTTCCGAATGTCAGTTCATCGGGACGCAGCGATCCACTACAAAACGGAAGAGATTCAGGTGACATTGGTTGACGAGTATTTCGTGGAGCAGGACATTTACGGGGTTGTCACCCGACAAATCGCCAGAGTCCGTCTCTTCTTCCTCTCCTTCCTGAACGGGCCCGCCGAGATTGAGATGGGAGTGAATGACTTGAGGCGACAAGGGAAAGAGATTGTCGGAAGACATGACATTATTCCAGTTCCTACCGAGGAGTGGATTCGTATGGAAGCCATTGAGTTCAGCAACTGTGTTCAACTAGATGAATTTGAAAGGACTCAAACGATAAAGTGAGTCTCACGAAGCTGTAAAGATAAGACAACGCTTTCATTCTAAAAAAAATATGGTGTCTCATGTGGAAATTGCTTTTCTCTGATGTTTTGCAGATTTAAGCCCCCTGACGCTTGTTACATTGAGCTGATGAGATTCAGAGTGCGACCTCCGAAGCACAGGGAGCTTCCGTTGCAAGTGAAATCCGTGTTTACTGTTGTGGGACAGCGAATAGAAATCCGAAGTGATATCCTTGTACCCGGTTTTACGAGTCGCAAGTTGGGACAAATCCCATGCGAAGATGTTATGGTGCGATTCCCCATTCCTGAGGAATGGATTTACATGTTCCGAGTGGAGAAGCATTTTCGCTACGGTTCTGTCAAGTCGGCACACAGAAGGTATATTATATTGATTTATCTTCTTCCTTGCGAAATAAAACCGCAAACTTTTCTTTCACATATATTTTATCATTAATAAACTGTATCGTAGAAGCGGCAAGGTGAAAGGTATCGAACGGTTCTTGGGAGCAGTGGAAGCAGTGGAACAAAGCTTAATGGAAACAACATCTGGACAAGCAAAGTATGAGCATCACCATAAAGCAATTGTGTGGAGAATTCCAAGACTTCCCAAAGAAGGCCAAGGTAAGAAATTCCTACATTTAATATTCCAAGCCTAATCTGAATTTAACGGCTAATTCATTCAAGCCTGAAAGTGTGCATTCATTTATTGATTTTCAGGTGCTTACACAACACATTCCTTCTTCTGTCACATAACTCTGCAGGCACACGAGCACATTCCAGAGAATTTAACAAAGCACTGCTACGTCGAGTTCACGATGCCACACACGACAATTTCGCACACAGTGTGTCGCTCGATATCGGTCCCATCCTGTGATGAGCCACCAGAAAAGTGTTGTCGTTACCTCTCTCGTCATGAGTACGTTGTTGAAATCGAGTACTCTCAAGGCGTCACGCCTGCTACATACACCGCAGCCGCTGCTGTGGAAAAACCAAAGACTCCACCTCCACTCGAGGAGGAGAAACCCATGCCTGGAAAAGCTGAATCTGACTCAGATTTCTCTGATGACTAAAAACAAAAAAAATATACTATGACACATAAACACATATATGAATTGATATAAATATATATATTATTGGAGAACATATATATGTAACTGTTCAGATGCAGAATCAAATTATGTTTATTTTTTTCCTTCCGAACAAAAAAATGGAATCTCGTCAGAGTTAAAATAGTTCGCAAGATGATATTTTTCAAAGGTGTATAAAAGTCACTTGAGTTGCAGGAGTACATATATTAATAATAAATATTATAGTTCTATGGATGCGCTATGAGTTATATGACTTATGAGAATGATGGTGATTTGATTGTGTGTTGAGCTATGTGTGGAAACCTGCGTTGTAAGTACTCAAAATAGCTTATCGAACCTTTCACATGTTATTCGCATACAAAAAAATGCTGTAGCTATATAATCCTTGGTTTAACGTAATCATAAAATGATAAGTGTATATAATTAACAATATAATTCTTATTGTTGTGAGCAAACTATTTTTTAGACTTTTGATTTAGAGGATGATACAAATCAAATCATACCTAATAGTAACTCCCTTTTCAGTGTATCAAGTTTCGACTCTCAACTTAATTAATTTATAGTTTAGTAAATGTGAAAAGGCTAAAATCAAAGTAGAGATTTACAACGCCAAGCTCCAGCACCCATTCCACTGCCTCCAAAAAATCGAATATATGTTCCTTTCTCAATATATCCTTCGAAAAGTGAAAAGTGCACAACACAATAATGGAAGTAGGAAGCGACAACAGGTTATTTATAGTCTGTTTTCTTTTTTACTTTGTAATAGGTCAATATGAATTATGGCCAAGTCTCATTTAGTACTTATTTGGAACAAGATTGGATATTATATCGTTGTGGTCAGATTTGAAGGATTTTTTGCTAATTGCAAACTATTACAAAATTAAGTTATTTTCTAGCTTGTCTTTGGCTGTAATTGAGAAAGTCTTCGCTTAAATTTTTACCACGCCTTGAAGTCATTGAAATGTTAAAAAGTTGAGCCACATGAGTAAAGAACGTATAAAAAAGTAAAACTGAATCCTGTATACTCCACCCACACAAAAGCTTACACAATATATACTCGCGAGTAAAACTCTGCGCTGCGAAAACCCTAACGCTACAAGCGAAGCTGAATTATCAACATGACGTTAATCAAGCTTAATTGTTCATCGAAATCGTACTCATTAATGAAACCGTGGTTGAAGTAAATAAAAAGGCAAAAAAAAGAAGAACATGTGTGTATAAGTCACATGGGGAGAGGAGATGGGTGTCTATATTGTAGTACACGAGTAGATAGAGCTATAATTACGCATACGAAAATACTGTAAAGGATTTAGAAGATAATAACAGTAATTATTATTAATATGTAAATCTCATACGACAAAATTATATCACTACATTAAAATGGAACTGATATTTAGCCGTAAAAATGTCTACGTATGAATATCCAGAAAATATAGGATTAATGTAAAAAAAAATACAAAAACTGACAATTATAGTAACACATTAGTTTTGAAGGAAGAGAACAATTTGTTCAAAGAAAATATGATGAAAGTGAAGAAGACACAAAATGATATAAAAAGTACATGGAGAGTATGAAAAATAAAAAAACGTATGCGAAAAAAAATATTGAGAAATTAGATTATTTATTGATGGTACAATTGTACATTCTCTGCAATTTCAAAATATCCGTTTGCTGAAGCTCCAGGGATCCTAGTACTTCTGAGCTGTTTCCGTTCTTTAAACAGGATGGGCATGATCATTAATACCATTTTCAGAAACTTAAATATAAGCTGTATTCTTACGACTGAAATTGTAGAATACCTTCGCTAAAATGGTGGGGATTCCATTTTTGGAGAAAGCCAACTTGTCATAGTGCATAATACTCCGAAGATTGTATGGAACTCCGAATGTTGACACATCTTTGGGAGAATACTTTTGGAACGCGTGCTCCATTCCAGGTTCAACGTTTTCCCATTGAATGTCAATGTAGTCATCTCGATCCGGTCTCCCATGCTCATGCTGAACTCCAAGGGCGTGAAGCATCTCGTGCGTGATTGTTCCCACGTGCATGCATCCAGGACTTTGCAGATTCATGATCTTCAAAGTTTATGAAGGTAGCATAGTTTTTTAGGATGTTTCCAAATCCACACTTTTATTTGTTGAAAAGTTGAACCTTCACATACCTGCCTTCCTCCTTGTCTTCCACAGTAAGAACTACACCCATTATTCGTCGACTTGATAATATGAACGTAATCTCCGGAAGGAGTTGAGTTTGATGGCCAAACCCCGAAAGGGATACAGGGCAGGTGTTGACTCAACTTCCATAACGCGTCATTTACGTTAGATCGTTCTTTGTCATCTTTTGGGGAAATGTGAGACATGAATTAATTTTTATATTTTGAGATGAATTGCTTAATTTTTTTGCTAAATTAGAAATTGACTGACTATATCCTTCGTCGAGGTAAATATTAAACGCTTCCCATCTGTAGTTGGTATTTATCAATCCATTCCGGCCAATACTCCGGACAGAGTCATCCGTGCTACATGTAATGGGATTCTGCTCTTCGGAGTAAGCAAGAGATCCTTTCACGAGAGATCAAACAAAGAATTATGCTCATCTGCAATCTGGAGCACCTTGAAAAGGAGTCATTTTGTTACCTGAATGATGTGGTGGATGTGGAGGCAAAGGCATGGCAGTTGCTTTAATTTCTTGAAAATTAGAAAATACTAAACAAGAAGAAGATAGTATTCTACTAATCACTATTATCAGTATCGTTTGTAGTAAATTTTCCATATTTATTTTCTCTTTATAAGGTGAGGACCTGAGGAGTACGGGTTCTGGTTCTGATATGCTTTTAGGAAGATTAGAAGCGTGTATGACACACTAAAAACACGTTACTCACGCGGTCACGCTTTTATACCCAAAATTGTGTCGGATGCACGTGGTGTTCCTGCTGTGTATGCAAAATGTCAGCGAAAAACGTGCGTGAAATATGTGACCTGAAAATTCATTTAAGGTTTTTGCACTTTCATCCAATTCCTATTCAGAGTAGAATTTCTAAAAATCATTAATCAAACCTTGGTGCACGTGAATGAACTGGCATGCTTGGCTGTCAAGCACCAAAAAATTCTTCTCGTCACTTGGTATACCCGTTGACTATGAATTGTGATTGAAATGGAATAGTTATGTTGCGGTTTCAGAAAAATGTTTTCAACTGCAACGACAACCAATAAACTCAAGAAAATCCAAAAATGCGTACGACGCAATGGGTTTCACCTCTTTTTTCTTATTATTTGCGATCGAAATTTAATTAATTTATATAAATGTCTTATCTTAAGGCTTGACGCATTATACTATGAGCAGTTGTACATGAGTTGAAGTTTTCGTGTATCAGTATCTTGCAGGTTTCCAGTGGACCCGATTTGTTCTCCGCTCTGAAAAATCAAATTGTGGGTTGTGCTTAATGAAAATTGCTGAATTAATGTGTGGCTGGCACAGAAAAGAATAATTTCGAATTATATTAATTTGTTATACCTTAGCGGTCATGGTAGGTCCGCCGTTGGAGCTAAAACCATAGCCATCGTAGTGCATGATGCTTCGAACATTGTATGGAACACCGAATGTGGTGACTTCGCTTGAGGGGTATTTATCGAACGCGTATTCCATTCCTAAACGAGATATACATATAATGTTAGTAGTTATGTCACTTCAATATATATTCAAGTGGAATGATATATCTGCTTAATGATAATGACGTGTATACCTGGAATAACGTTTTCCCAATGAATATTGACATAGTCATCACGGTCAGGGCGCCCATGCTCGTGGTGGAAGCCAAGAGCGTGAATCATCTCGTGCATTACTGTTCCAACGGACATGCAGCCAGGACTTTGAAGATTCATGTCCTAGTCGGAGTGAATGGTCACATTCTCAAATATAGTTTCTCCATTTAAAAACAATTTATGTGCTATTTTCTGATATGACTTACCTGTCGACCACCAAGTCGTCCTACGTAAGAATTGCAACCGTTTGCAGTTCCCTTAATGATTCGAACATAGTCTCCGCTGGGAGATGAGTCTGGAGGCCAGATGCCGAAGGTTACACAGGGGATAACTACGCTCAAGTAGTACATGCCGTCATTGATTGCTTGCAGTTCTTCTCCATCTGCGGGTCAGAATAGGAATAATATATGATTTTGAATATGAACCTATAATGGTTATCCTGTATATTAAAACTTTAAAAATTATAATAAATTTCTTACTGTAAGCCATGTCAGGATGAACATTAAAGTTGGTCCAACGGTACCTTGGGTCAATCATGCCATTTCTCCCCGTAATCATGTCATCTCTCGTTGTGCAGGTTGGGGCAGTGACATTGTCGAACTTGGCAGTGACTTGAGAAGAACAGAGAAGAGGTTGATGTGAACATAGGAGCATCTCCTAATTGTTAACGATATGAAATTAAACTTTCTCTGGACTTACTGTCTGGCCTTGGAGGAGATGGAGGTAATGGTTTGCTAATGGAAATGGATGGAATGGCGGTGGCAAGGCCACAGAACAGAAGTACAAAGAAAACCTTCATATTGAATCTTGTAGTATTAGCCCTTCAGTTGGAGTCCTGTGGTGTCCAGATTCTCGGACAGTTGTCTACTGATGGGGAAACCGTAGACGTTGGGGGTTTTATTACATGATTGAGTCATCGGAGTTGTGTGTTTTGCAACCTAATATCTATTCGGTATTGTAGAGCAGTCGGGCTGGGTGTCAGAATTTGTCTGATAGATTGCTCAACTCTTCAATCAATTTCAAATCAATTTAAGCATATATAGAAATAGATCTGTAGTCATTGTTCACGTGCTGACATGATTATCATCGATGCACCGACTCTTACACAAGAAAAGTTTCATGTATTTAATTGTCAATTTCAAGTGTTTGCTAGATCAGGTTCTGATGGACAGTATAAGTCCGAAAATTTTATGGGACATGGGAGATATTTGTTATCTGACAGGGTGACAGAGGATGTCGGACACGAATAGTGACATAAGTATTTATGTCAGCTTAAAAATAAGAGTTTTGTTTTGATGTTTTATGAAAAGTATGTAATTTCGACTATTTCGAGTTACTCCATACATACATACACAATGAGTACCTGTTCAGCTTTATCATTATCATTTGACTGCAATTTATTTTTGATTAATAATAAATATACGATTTGTACAAAAATGCTTTCACAAACTTCATGTGCAAACGTGATACGGAAAGTTTGAAAAAGCAAAATTGATGCATGAACTTGACTGATAAGCAAGAGTGTGACTTTCAAGGTCAATCCTGACTCCAGACAGGATTTCATTTTCAGTTCGCAGTTCATTTGGTGCAAAAGTATGTATATAGTAATTACCTAATTCATTCTTTTGACTAAAAATCATGAGTTTTATTTGTATGACTTCACTACACAATAAAAATGGCGAACTTTAGAATGGGAAGAATTTCTCTGGAAATTAAATTAGAGTAATGACTTGATCTTTTAATTTATAACATTCGCTGCTGCTGTGCCGCCATCATTCATTTTGAGATCCCAATCATTATGCGATTGTAACTGCAACCGTTTGCGAGCTTGGAAACGAGTAGTTCTCCTTAACCCAGCTTTTGGACTATTTAAATTCATTTCGAGGTCAACTTCAGCTACATCTTTACAATGACGCTTTCTACTTCTCCAATGGTTCACATCCTTTCCAGGTTTCACAGTTGCATCATTGGTTTCTTCACAGGTCAACACAGGTACTGGCTCTAAACTCTGACTGGTGGTCTCGATTTCCACATTCTCCGATTCAATGTGACTCTCCTCTGCTTTGCAAATGTCTTTATTTTTGACCGAGCGCAGGTCTTCCAGATTCGGCAAATAACTATTGTGATAATCATCTTCACTATTTTCACTCGTCTCAAGATTTTCCACCTCAAGGTCCTCCTCAGCAGGTTTTACTGGAACTGGGGTCTGCTCATCGCAGGAAATTAAAGACATTTGGATGTGGACGTTCATATCCGTATTCTCCTTCGTTGTAGCTTCTGGAAAAGCAAGAAGTGGAAGAAATTAAAATTTATCATGCTTACAATTAGTGCTTAGATTTTTATAACTCTTGTACAAACCTTTTTCTATAATTTTCATTTGAAAGTTTTTCAACATTTCCACAATCTTCTTGAACTCTGTGCATTCCCCTCGTCCACGAGACAACCCCCCTTTGGATTTCCTCTTGAAGGCTCGCTTGAATGACTCCCGTTTCAAAGCTCCAGTCTGATCACAAGCCTTCCCCACTCGCTTGTATATGCGCTGTACAGTATTGTTAATTTTTGCATGGATGTCTTGCAGTTCGTCATGCAAAAAGCATAATCTTGCAGATAAATCATAGCATTTTTTGCAAAGTGGAGGAGATAACATTTCTGGGTCCATGCCGTCTCCGAATTCGTAACAGTCTGGAAGATCAACTCCCAAATAGCGAGCGAGGTCTGTGAGAGGTGCCACTCGCTCTGTCAAGGCTATGCTGTGCACATTACGGTATTTGTTTCTTAATGGAGTTCGCTGTGGAGTGCAAATTGGACTTCCTGCTGGAGACTGGTCACTGTCACTTATTTTACCGAGGCAGTAGAAACAATAGCCTCGGAGGTCAATTGTTATCCGATCTGTTGACGATTCCATACTTCTTCTTTCGAAGTCTTGCTGAATTCTGGAAGTTTAAGATGTCTCAATTTTTTGCTTCTCAATCGGAGTAGGAACTGTGCTCCTCTGAAGCAGACAGGTCTGAACTTGTTTTTGGCTCACTATCGTACCTCAGACCTCATCATATAAAAATTCGTGAAATGAGTGCATACACATGTGGATGTGGGTATAGGCTGGATATGGATTGTGACATTTACCCTTGCTTTGCCGCACAATTTCATCCGTTGACTTGTTTCTCATCAAACAAGGATAAAAGCTTCTCCCCTATCTCATGAGTGCAGTGCATGCAGCATGGTACCATAACAAAGTTTTTTCCTAATGTCCAGAAAAAATGCATTTGTGAAGTGTCACAATATGTATGAACGAAGATACTACTTGGTTTCCATTTCCACTATGGTTTCCACAGTTGAATGTTTCATTTTCTTTTCCTCAAAACATCAAAAACATGATTAAGTTGAAGTTGCATCATTAAAGTCATATATGGCTTTATATCATACAATACGTGTATAAGGTCATATAGTAAAGGATTTTCCATTTATTTATTATTTCGTACTATCATATTTAAGATTCAAATGAAGAATAACACATCGTGGAGTCATCTGAACACACTGTATAATATGAATTTTCACATAATTTTTTAAATCTCATCATCGTCTTCCGATTCCATTTCTTCAGGAGGAACTGGGGCAGTCAATATAAAATGGGCTTCTTGAGGAGTAAAAAATTTGCAGGCGGTGGTCCACATGCGATACGCTCTATTCTCAAGCTTTCCCTTCTTTTTACAACATTCTTCTTGGCTGCAAGTAGGGGAGCATTCTTTCTTGTAATTATTATTGTCAGAGTAGCGATCACACTGGATTGATGAGGAAGCTTTAGGGGACATTATATTTGTCATCGATTTCACGGCTGCTGAGTGAATCTCCTGCTCTAAATCTGCATCATGTTTTCCTGATTGATCCTCGCTCATCATTTTCTCCATTTGCATTCGCCAACTGAGGAGATCATTGAGGTGATCCATGAGTTCGATTCGTTCTGTTCTCAATTCAATAACCTCGGCTGACAGAGCTTCAATCGAGCTACAAAGTGAAAAGCAATTACATGAACATCCATACACGTAATAACCGTTGAGGAATGCAAACTTACTCTCGGTGGGAGCTAAGGGTCTCCCTCAACAGAACGATTTTTTCCTGTGAGAAAATTTAAGAAGAACTTATCTAGAATCATACTTTCATTCCGTGTTAAAAAGGTGCACACATACTTTGTCTTCATCAAAATCCTTAGGATTGATGCTAGATTCAGAAGCTTTCTGTCGCTTATGTCCGGAGCCCGTTTTAACGGAAATTATCGCATCTTTTGAAACCATTCCGGACCCGGAAGAACTGGCGAGTTTCGTTTCGTTTCCTGTAAATTCATCCTGCTCAGAAGACACCCGGTTAGCTTTTGCCACAGAACCCTTAATGAACTCGAGCAAACTTTGCAGTGAATTGATGCTATTTCGAACAGAAGGTAGACAATGAAGATCGTTTCCACTGAATTCATTTCCTATGCTTTTGTCACTGGAAAATTGTGGTTTTAGGATGATTTGGCTGCTAGTTTGTGGGGTAGGAGTGCTAATACTGAGCGCATTTGCGGGAGGTGCATCGTTGAGGGACTGAGTCATTTCATTGTATTGGGAGGGGCCATCTTCATCCATAATATTTGTAAATTCGGTAAGATATTGAATTTCCTGCAGTTTGATGAGTTCTCGTTGCAAATCTTGAACTTCTTTTTGGTAGTGATGGACTTCCAACAGTTCAGAATGGTCATGTTGAAGATCCTTAAGTGAGTTAAATTTACTGGAAAGGTCCTATAAATAATATATATAGAAGACTGAACTGTTAATAGGTACTTTAAATTTAACTTGTTGCTATGGAAACAATATATAAGGAATTTTAACTTTTTCCATGGTCGCAAGGCGCTCATTTTGGTGCTGGAATACGCGTAACGTTCGCTTTGCACGAACTTGACCATCTGCTACTTCCCTGATGAATATTTAAGATGTTTAAGATTAGAGTCAACTTTCTAATATAAATGCTTCCACAACACTGATTAAAACTCATATTTAAAGTAGCTAAACACCACGTGAAAGAAATATTTGAAAACAAATATTATCATCATACCTCAGGTAAAGTTCTTCAATTGTCGATCCAGCATTCATTTTTCTGATTTTTCGTAAACAAGTTGTTTGGTTGTGTTGTGGGTTGTAGTGGGCTTAGTATTATTAGTGAGCTTTCTGAAAGATTTTATGAATATTTTTTCGGGATTGTGAACAATAAAGTAAATTAAATCAGAAATGCAAAAGAAAAGTACGAATACCTAAATCTAATCTCACAAATTAGTTCAACGTCTAAAAAATGTTGTTTCAAAGGCAACAATCAAAAACCTTCTAATATTCTCGTGAACATTCAGCTAATTGACGAAGTTGCATTATTTTCAATTCCGTTTTATTTCGCCCTTCACAGTGTTCGTGGTGTAGTGCTTCTCGTTTATTGTTGAAATACTTCCCGCAATTGTAGTAGCACGCATAAATATGGCGTCTCCTTAATTTGCCCACTTCAAATCCTTGTGGCTTGTCACAATTATTCTTTATTTTTATCTCCATTTTGGTCCTTTGTTGAACTAGGAAATTAGGAATCGAATTTATAGCTGCGACTGTGTGTATTGTTAATATCGAATGAATGATTTAACCAATATTTAATATATGTTTTACATTTCGGATCGATGTTCGGGCATGTAGGTTAAAACAGATATGAAATGGATGGGTTAATTATCAAATTAGTTTTATAACACGACAATGTATACATCAAGGAGCAAATTATGGGCAGTTGTGCACTATCTTGTGACAGTAATTTTTTTTATTGAAATTGGATGAAAGTGTATAAAAAAATTCTAAAATATTAAATATCTAGCATGACAGTGCTTTAGATATGGCAACCCCAGTGGGGCCATTTTTTGGGTCCCACTCTATGGAATACACTCGGGATCATATATGTATATATGCACCATTTGTCGAAAATTTCTAGAAATCCACTGATTCGGATCGAGATTACCTTAACCATCCCTAATCGTAAGTATGTGTAGCGAATAACGACGTTCCATTTCCTTTTCTTTGTTACTCCGCTTGCATAAAACGTAAAGTACACGAGATGAACTCGTTTCAACCTTTGCCGTTCCTCCGTTCGCACACAAACGGCACACGCACATGAGAAGTTGTGAAAAAGCACCTTACTCCTTCCTCCATATAAGGAAATTGAAGTGATAGTGCAGCCGTAGTAATAGTAAAGGCACAACAAAAAGCTCTTCGTCTGTCAACATCTCCCCTCAGTTCCACTCTGGCTTTGGAGGAGGCGAGCCACATGTTAGAAAGGATGAAGGGGAGCTGAAGAGAGTACAACTCGCTAAAAGGAACCACATTATACTTACTCCAGCGGAGTATGTTTGACTGAGTCACTAACTCGTTTTCTCCAGAAACCAATGCGCTCTTTTACACTTCAGACACCAGAAGAGGTGAGTCAATAAGGGTTTTGCTACCTGGTTGGGTCGTTGGGTGTAGAAGAAAAAGTGAAATAGGAACTAAAAGCCGTATTAGTCACCTTTTGCAACCATCAAATTTGCATAAAGGTTATACTTGGACACACGTTTGTGCATTAGAATAAGGGAGACGTATGAAGAATTGGTGGGCGAGTTTGGTTGTGCAGTGGAAGGGTGAAAGTTGGTGCTTTTTCCTTGTCAACTGTGAAAAATGTAGTTTAGCACAATGACACATACACATGCATTCTTGTTAGCAACTTGCTCGCAATTTTGTCAAAACAAAAAACTTGGTTTTCAGCAGAGTACAAGGTGAAGCTAGAGAAAGGAGGACACACCTTTCCAAAAGAAAACAAAAAACTACATCCTCCCTTCCAGTCCATTCCAGTTTCCAGAGTAGACCATAATAATATTGAATATTTTATCCATAATTTACAACAACACTCCATAAAAGGTTTAGTGTGTGGTGTGGCAGTGACATCCACGCTGTGATTCCAACTGTCTTGTGATGCACTCCATAAATCTCCGTACATTTTACACTCTCCTCCAGATTTTTACACAATAGCAAATGAATGATAGTGTCATCAAATTACATCGTTCGTATGCAGACCACGACTACAAAGATAGTGTAAACAGTGAGAGCTCCGAGGTTTGAATTGTGAGGCTTTGTGTAAATAATACTCTTTCTAGAGAGTTTTTCTCAGAAAATTACTTTCTCTCAACTCGCAAATAGCTAAAGTAGCCCTGGATTTGTGTGTGTTTATGTGTGTGTACAGTTCAGTGTCGTGTTCCCGTAATGGATTGTGGTATTTTTGTTTGCCCTTTTCCTCTGTTGAGTAATACACCTCAACCTCAACCATGCACATACTCAACCAATAAGGATTCTTTTAGTCATCAGAGGATTCTTCTTGGAACACGTGCGGCGAGTCGAGTGCTGGAGAACAGAGTACTGCTGTCGCGGTGAGTTGAGTGATGCATTATACCGTTACCGCAACTTTCCAATTTTTTTTTCTCGTCCAGAGGGGAAGCTCAAAAACCGCCACTTTTCACTTTTACCAATCCATCAGCAAAAAAAGTATAGGAAAAAACAAAGAATAAGCATACGTTGGGTTTAACTAAAACACAGTTCGTATATGGTCATCATTCTCATCATGTATTCGATTTTGTGCTCTGGTATTTGGCTTTCGGTTTTGTATTTTTATGCTTTCCCGAAGCTAGAAGCAGGTGCATTAACGGTAAACAAGTGAGCAGAGCACACATATGAAAGATTGATGTGCTAATTTTAGCCGCTCCATTCCATAATGAAGAAAATGAGTGAAACAAACATAAAAAGTCCAAGACCGATTCATTTCTCCGTTGACTTTTTCCACTTGTGTGTTTTGTCATTGATTACTTAGGCATTTCTCTCTGGGGAGCAAGGCAGGAGAAGAAAAATTTTCCATAACTAAAAATATGGAAGGTTGGTTATGCATATATTTTTTATTCTGGCGACTTGTAATTTTGTTGTGAGCGAGTCAGCGAGTGAAAGAAGGAGTCATTAGAGAAGGCGTAAAAATGTAATGTCAGCCGCGCTATATAATCTTCATCAAAAGTACAATTTCCGATTCAGCCCTCCCTCGTGTTTTTTTGGGTGAATATTTCGCGACTCGATAGACAGTGTGGACTTTTTGGGGGGTAATGCATAAAGGAGAGAATGAAGTGACAGGGAAATGATGATCATGATGACAATTCATTGACATTTCAGTCACGTTATTACTCTCCTCCACCACGTCTCTCTCTTTCACCTTGCACACATTATACGTAGCTTTTTTCTCTTGTTTTCCCAAGATACAGACTTGTTCCTTTCTCCGTTTTTGTCTCCTAATAAAATGCGAGAAGGTGGAAGAGGATATGAGGAGGAAGTCGTATGGAGTACAATTTCATTGCAACAAAACTAATGGCTAGTGATGCTAGGTGCAAGTTGGTAAAAAAAGTACATCAAGAAGATGACTATACAGTTCGAGTGTGTGTGTGTGTGGCGGTGGTGATGATGGCGTGATGATAGTGTCGTACAGTGAGTGAGTTCTGATGAGAGAAAAGCACTTTCTTCTACTTTGTACGTGTCGTTTCTAAGTGTCTCCTATTTGTGGCGCATTTTTTCTCCCTTTACATAAAAATGAATGAGGTACTAACAGGGCCGGCGAGGAGAGTTGCACTTTCTCCGCTGGTAATAAATGTTTGAGAAGTGGAGTCGAACAAGAAGAGGGAGAAAAGGAGTGGAAAAGGTTGTCTTTGATGAGAGTTGGGTGTTCTCCCATCGTCCCAACTTTTTTTCCCTGTACTTCAAGTGACACATTCTCTCCTGGAGCGAAAAGGACGATTTTCTTGTGCAAAGACTTGCGACGGGCTTCTCACTAACAGCCTTCTCCGTTGGCAGTTAATAATTTATTTTGCATTTGTCAATGTCATCTTGGGTAATCAGGGAAAATGACAGAATATCTCATACTCGCCATGTCGTCTCTCTGTAGATGCGTTGCTTTCTCAATTTGTTGCCTGAATTGTAGTAGCAGTGTGGTAGTAGGGGTAAAGTGTATACTTATTTCCCTTTATAACTCGACTTTATTCGCTCGTGTACGCCTCCATCCTTTTCATGTCCATTTTCACTGTCGCTGTATATGAAAGTCGTCTTTGTACAAGCTGACATCCCTGATCTTAATTGTTAATCATCATTTTGTTCCATGCCTTTGTTCTCCAACTTTTGGAAATTAGCTGCGGGAACGTGTTCACTTGATCTAGACTTCCTTCTTCCTTCTTCTCCAAAGTCGTGACTGGAAATAACTCGAGAGAAGAAGAAGAAGAAGACTAAGCAGAAAGTAGAGAAAAGGAAAAGCGTACAAGACAAGCGGTTAGAAGAATTCCCATGATCCAAATCCAAACCACGTCCTATCTCTGTTTTCATTTCCTATATCATGACCCCCATACCCACATGTATGCATCCGACGTTTCAGCCAAATCAAATCAAACGAGATTAACTCTGAGGAAGAAATTCCTTCACAGAGAAAGAAAAAGTTAGCCTCATTCGAGACTTTCAGAGATAGAGAGAGAAGCGAGAAACCTACCACACGTCAGATAAGAGAAACGGACAGATGCGAGGGAGTGAGAAATAAATCGGGATAAACAAACTAAGCAAGTTAGACTGCATGTGCAACTAACACCATTTGAAAGGATATAAAAGAATAAATGAATAAATATACACATCGTCTAGTGTATATGGAGAAGAGGAGAAGATATATGTGCTTGGAAAAGGTAGAAAAATGAGCTGAAGGATCTGGTCTGACGTGTGTTACGAGAACTAAAGGTATATAACTTATTCTCGTTCACCGAGCCATCCTCCTAAATCTTTTTCATTTGCTAGCAAAATAAATTGCAGGGAGTACACGCTACATTCACGAATATTTTAGCAGATCTCAGGCAATTGTGCGGTGCAGAGATAGTGTGCGCTTACTATTTAGATAAATGGCTGCAGTTAGTCTTGGGGAACGGTTAAGAAACTGAGCGTTGTGTGAAATGCGTATGCATGTCTTGAAGGCATTTACATTTGTAAAAAGTGAAATTCGTCCAATCCTTCCTTGCGATGTACTCCGTCTGTATAAAACTCTGCTCTCTGCACTGACGCCGCTGTTGACAGTGAAAGTCAGATTCGGCATTTCCTTCTGCATCTCTTTTTCTTCTTTCACTTCTTGATTCAGGAAAAGGGAAATGACTCAAGTAAGCAAGTTTCGCCACTCCTCGATAGTCGTTTTCGAGGAAGGTAGCTCTGTTCGGAACCCCTTGTTTTTTCCTGTTGTGTTACGTTGCATTACACACTCCCATCTCAAACTTCATTTCTCGGGATGATGTGAATAGAAATACTGACAAAGACGAGATTCTGCTTTCTCGTCTTCTCGTGGCGCCTTGTCAAGTCGCATCTATTCCCAGAAAATTGGTTTATTGCATATCCATTGGGATGATTGAAAAACGGATGAAGAGTAAACATTGACTACTACGATCGACGAAAGACCGGTTCACTCCGATTTACTTTCCTCGCGTATATTTCGGTGAAAACAGTTTGATCTATGCACCAATGTTGTTGATAATGTTGCTTCTTTATGAAACAAACCAGCAAGCAAATTCAACTGATTTGTAACCATTTTGGATTTCAAACCTAATGCAACGAAAGAAACATACATCCTCCAAATGCATCCTGTCGTGAAATTCGGATTACTTATAATAATTTACAAAAGCTGTGTACTCTACCATACCACAAACGTGGATTACATTGAACCATTTTTCCGGGAACTTTGCCATTCAACAGAAGAGTGTACCTTCTCTTTTTCAGCAACAATTTCGCCTATTTTCCTCGTCTCCTTTCACCCTCGGCGAGTAAAAGCGTAGAAATGTCTAGAAACACCGGAAAAATCTTTACCTTCTTCTCTCTCCTCTCCCTTGCTGTCTCTTTGCACTCATCTCACTTGTCATCCTTTCTCTTTCTTCGCGTTTTTCACCCGAAACGGTAATGGTCGTGTGGAACGTCATTTAACCTTAACTTTGTGCTGACGACCCGTATCCCCAAAAGAGTATTTTTTCCCAAGGACATACCAAAGAAAAGTACTTACACTTGTACCAAGAGTTTGTTAGTACTTTCACTCTCTGAACTAGGAGAGCATTTTCACGCTTCACTGGGATTTCATGCGTAAAGCACACAGTGTGTGTGTGCAAGTGTACCTCACTCATTTCACTTGTAAGAGAGACCAGGGTTTAGCAAATTGTTAGATTTTTTTTTTTGAAAAAGTCTTTCGCCTTTCCATTACCTTCGAAAGAAGTTGGAGACCAGAGCAGACCACAGACGTAACACTCCCTTGCTAGTCACCATATCCCATCGCATCTGTCACTTTTGCATGAATCCTGAGGATTTCTCCTTTTTCCAACGAGAGTGAAAGAGAATGAGCAAAGGGAAATCCCTGGAGCAAAAAATAAAAACTTGAAGCTTCTTCTCTGTGTGTGTGTGTTCCTAAGAGGTGTTCTTAATGTTACTTCTTACTTCCACTATTTTTAGATGTTTGCAAGTGGATAAGCATAGGGACTTTAGGTATACTTTGGTGCATACATATACATTTTACCCAACATGTTTAGTTATTTTTTCCACAGTGAGAGAAACAGGAAAAGAAAAAAAGTTTATTTTTTACTCGTATCTCTCTCTTCTCTTTTTCCACTTTCCACTTCTCGCCACTTTCACTAATGAGGTGCATGCTTTCCGCATGAGTAACTAGGAATGAAGGTCTGAAGGTGCTGCCAGCTAAAGTATACTTACATCATTTTCTCCACGGGAGGATTTTTTTTCAAGTGAGAGAAAAAACAACAACATTGGTCGGTTGTAGAAAAGCCTCGGAGAAAACAAAATATATGTATACATGTATAAAGCTCATGTAAATGAGTTTGGTTGTTTGATGGAAAAAAACGAAGAGGGAATCTGGCGTGTTGCAAAGAATTTTTATTTAACCCTCGTGTGCTTTATTGCCTGAAGAGCTTCCAGGAAAAAAAATTTAAGCGTGTGTTGTTGTAATGTGAAGAGGAAAAAAAGAAGAAGAAAAGAAGGACTACGACATTTGTATGCTTTTTACACACAAGTCCGGAGAAAAAAATAGGAGGGAATTCGCCAACAACACAACTCTCCTCTTTTTCCATTTGTTTTTAGAGATGTAAAATGTTGATAAATAGAAAGCAAGTGAAGCGAAAGGGGAAGGAGAATGAGATGTGTAGAACGATTCGAGAATGAGGACTGATCCCCAGAAGGAATTATTCGAGTTTTTTTTTGTCTGTTTAGCATTACAACTGAGTAGTCTGAGTGGAGAAGAGAAAAAGGTGAAACAACTGTGGAAGAATTCCAGAAACTGTGTGGCTTCTGAGGTGAATACAATTTAGAGATGCACTCTCATCGCTCCTCTCTCTCTCTCTCTCTCAGTCAGTTTCATTGTTCATGTTCCCAAAGCGCTTTTTTCCTTCTCTCACACAAACTAGACTCACAGGATTTATACGAATGGATGTATATTTGTTGATCAAGAGAGGAAAAGTAAATGTAAATTGCATCCACGCTTTTCGTTTAACTTTCCAAGGAAAATGGAGTCTGGAGCGCTCTTTTGCTAATGGTTTTGTTTATAAAGTTTGAGCAAGTTGAGAGGAAATTGGAAATGACGTACGGCTGTCATTTTCATTTTGATTTGGGACTTGGACCTGTCCCACTCTCATCGGCATCTCAAAGTGATGTGCAATAAGTAATACACATGATCGTCATAATCATTGAAATGTTGCTACTTTTT
>JAQFZW010000205.1:0-86485 GCA_034687055.1 Heteromurus nitidus | reverse complement strand
GTTGATCTTGACAACGTATTTACGGTAATGTTAATTCCCTCTTAGCAAACAATGAAAAATCGGACCCAAAAATCACATAAAAAAATCTTCTGTTAACATGGGGTAAATGAGGTTATGCGGACTCTATTAGTTTATATACTCTCAGTTCAGAAGACTAAAGCCGATGATTAAGCTCATTTAGTTAATTAGGGACATCCAATTGGATAAATCTAATTTCATAATAAAATGTGCTGCATATCACTCACGCTACTAGTTTAGTAGAGCTATTCCACATTCCACCAGGGCTGAGAATTATGTATCCACCGCAAATGCAGAGTACGGTAATCATGTGAGTTGTCATACAAGCGAGGAAGCCGAAAAAGAACCGGTAATTCCTTTTTCCAATGCAATTATTCACCTGAAAATAACAGGGAATTAAAATGGCTACTACTTTTATGAGTGGCCGAGGGTGGCATGTGGAATTTCTCTGGAGTCTTATAAATATTTCCTTACCCAAACACAGTGATGATCAAAACTCTGTTGGAAGAATGAGAAAAAGATTAATTACTTGAGTACCGTGCCCCATAAATGGTGATGTTGTTGGGTTAATGATATTGGCAAGATTCACATTTCAATGCATTTTTGGAAACTCACATCAACGCAGTTGTCACATTGTCGGCAGTGGGATGTTCGTGGAAGTCTGTAGTAATGACAAGTGCGACACAGTTTTAAGCGGAATGTCATATTATGTACCTTGATAGTGGATGGGTGACCCTGAATATAGCGGGCATCGGCCCCACCTATTGAAGAATTGATATAATGAATGTATGTCGACTCTTTTCATTTCGTTAGACACTTTGGGAGTGCGTCGGAATCAGTCGGAATACCTTACCTGCCTTAGGTAAAATGCCTGGATCCATAAAGGACGCATGTGAAAAGTTAACTATTGTTGCTGTCGTTGAAAGGAACAGTACACCAAATATTGGACCAGTGATATCGATTGGATAATTGATTAAGTACCAAGGGCATCTGAAAAATTGGATTTATAAATTTCGTCGATTATCTCCGATTTTGTTTGCATAAAAGAATTATTTCAGATACACTTTTTAAAATTTGCTTACATGAATATCCATGTTAAACTTGTGCAAATTAAAAAGAGCGAAGTAGACAATGTGACTGGTGCTACTCTCTGAATACACTCCCAACATGACTCCTTTCTTAGTTCACTGTCAGATAATTCTTGTGCATTTAGGGGTGCGGGAGGTGGATTCGGTGGTGATGACATTGTTTGCAAATGCTGGATATTATGTGCCCGCTTTCTTTTTAAAAAAAAGTACGACTTCGTCAGAAAAAAAACTGGTACAAAAACCGGCACAATGTGATTGCGATGAACAAGCTTGGAAAAGTTTCAAGAAGTGAAGCTCACGAATCCAAGTTCAATAGTTACATTAGAAACGTGAAGAAATGTTTGAGGAGAAAAAAACTTGAACCAAACCATCAATAAATAACCACATTCAAATACGTTTTACCTTTGGGTTTATGTACTCTCAGGTTTTACCTTCGAAACGTGAATTTAATATCAATTTTGAAAAATGTCCCAAGTTCATTTACGAACTGAAAGGGAGACTTGTAATCAGTCTTGCAATAGTTAAAATAGTATTATCAAAGAATTTACAGCCGTTTTTAATCATGATCCATCATATGTCAACACCAATCCGATCCGAACTTCATTTGAAATCATACTCCTTGTATCTGTCGTAACTTGGGAGAGGAACTTTCGCTGCTTTCTCTTGCTTCCACACTTTTGAGAACATTCGCCTCTTCTTCTTGGTTTTGGGAGGTTTGGTAGGATTAACTACCTCTGGATTGTCTAGCCCTGTGTAGTCGATTATGTTTCCATCATTCAGATCCAATGTCATATCCACATTTCCATTTTCTCCCGTCGCCTGCTCCGTTTGGGCGAGGATTAGTCTCTCTTTGTCCAATGTCGTTGGACATCCGGGCGATGACGATGCACAAACTTTATGTATTGAAATTGAGCTGCTGGCACCACTATTGATAGCCAAGAATTGTGCTTCCTCCTGCTTCTTCTGCTTGTAAAACCTGATATAATTTGAGATGACGAATATCTCATAAAACCGGAAGGGAACAACTGCCACTGAAGCAATTAGCTCGATGTTGCTGAGGTAGATGGATGTCAGGATTATTTGAGCCAAGCAAATAGAAAAGAGGAGGGACATTGCTGAGCGCAGGGATTTCCAACTTTTCTGTATCAAACGGAATGCAATAACTTAACTAATATCTCTTTGAATTTTAAACGCTTTCGAATTTTATTTTATTTTGTCCTTTATTCTCACATAAATTGTTCCAATGGGCATCAAAAAAGCAACGATTATCCCAACAAGACATGTAGCAAGCAGTCCTACAAACCCGACTCCTATTTTTTGTAAAATCATTATTTTTTCTAAATTAATTTCTGTGATGGAACGACTAAATAAACGCTTAATGGTGGTATTATAGCTACTGTTTTTCTCCAAGAAGAGGACCCTCTCCAATTTGGCGTGGTAGTTCTGGGCATTCTCGAGGTTGCTCAACTCTTGATCTGTGCCGAGTGTGTAGAAGTTGAGTGCACTTTGAATGTACATCATGCCATATACAAGCCCAACCACATTTCCAATCTAGAAAGGAAATATGCGAAACTGCTACACGTTTCCAAATAATTTAAAAGTGTTTGCGATGCGACATTGGATGATATGTCATGCGTGTTTACCAGTTCAATAAACGAGGACGCGGCAATTATGCACGATCCTTTGACAGAGCTATTGCAGGAGCAATTTATAGAAAGTGCTTTGAATTTGTACTTTTCCCTTTCCCCAGAGGCAGGGACAGTTACATCTCGGTCTTTCAGAAGGAATGTCCAACGCCGTCGCCTCTTCGTCGGTTGACTTGTGCTCTCAGTGATTGAAAGCTCGGCGGGATTTTCTACTGGCGGAGACCCCTCGGCATCCACCGAGATGGATGCCATCGAATTTGCCATAGCTGGTCACTCAAATATTTTTCAGAGAATACACATTCGGGTGTCCGATATTGGACGGTGAAGATGTTTTATGAATGATCGCAAGCCTTTATGAAAATCAATTTGGGGCTATGTGGATTTTGGGGTAATGAAATATTCAGTTAAATTCCGTAAATGCAGTCTTTCGAGTCTTCCGCTATTCCATGAAAGGTATCTTATGATGCTGGAAACGATGGAAGTATCCATAACAAAGCATGGAAGTGCAAAAGGTTCAAGCATAAGTTCCGAAGTGGTTATCGAGGGGAGGTTTCTCCAATATGGCAGTATCATAAAGAACTGTTCTTCCAACATCATCAAACGAAATGAGGTGCATGCATGCCTTTCCTTGGCCAACTAAATAATGCCGTAAATTTAGAAAAGCAACTAACCACTAAATTAAACTTTGCTATGAAATTCCGGAAAACATGAAGTAGATGAAACTGGATCGAACCAGCACCAGCACGGACAACTCATTAACGTTCATACTCATACTAAACCAACGCGACTATGCAAACAGTTTTTAATTTACTAGCATCGTTGAGACGAGGTGCAAAAAAGGAAGGAATCGAGTCCAATCATGATGGTTTCCATTCTTTGATTCATTTAGCAGTCATTTCTGGAGTACGTGCGTATTTTCCAATTTAAATACTAAAAATAGTGGAACGACAATCAAGGTTGGAAAAAACCAGTGGAGAAGCTACATAAAGACAATGCATTAAAACTCTATGCAAACTCACGTTCACAGCAATAGCAAATAGTACGTGTACTAAAGTACATTCGCGTATTTTTACAAAAATGGCAATGGGAAGACCTTAATATATTTACGAGGAGTCAGGAGTGGAGGAGTTAAATATTATTAGCCTTGTTTAATGCGACAAGACAAAGACAAATAACAACATGTTAAACTTGACAAATCGTAAACTTGAAATAAAGTATTTAGAATTTTAACGGTTTTAAAGCAACATCTACCCTTGACTTCAATCCATTTCACGGATTACATTTATTTAATTTTTGTCATATATGGTCGTATGATGTTTCATGTTTCAGTAAAAGTTGTGAGTTGTAATTTCTTCCAAAAACAGGATGAAAAAATAAATAATGCTTCATCGATCGTTGCATGCAATGCTCTTCCAACCCAAAATATCGCGATACTATTTTCCAAATGCATTCGAGGAACTACGATTTCCTCATTTCCTCCATCCGCAAAATGTTCGCACACACAACGACACATGTTTATGTAATTTAACCCTTTTAAAACATGAGTTTTCACAAGTGTTGTTGTATAAGTATACTAAATTAGCCGGCCAGCCTGAAGGTGAAGTATTTTTTACAATGCACCTTGAAAAACAATAATACTCATATTCGTAGACACGGTTATTCCAGAGGGTGTATAAGTTACGTCTACATAACATGTTTTATATATGAGAATACGTTATACGAAATGGATGTATTAGACAAGAGTTAAAAATGTAAACAAAAACCTTCCTTCTTAATTATTTCATTCAATGCATGCTCTGAGACAAGGAACGTGATGTTACTGACTGACATAAACTTCTCGCGTATTCCTGTCATAAGCAGTTTAATGTGGCCGAAGGCCAAGTACAATATGCTTCTTTGCAAAGGCTAAACCGTCATAAAGTTTGGCAAACACTAGCCTCCGCGTGAAAATGCGGTGGTGAGCCCACGGCAAATTTTAACTTCATTACAGAATACTAATTTTTACATTCAACAGTATTGTTCACCGCAGGGTTCTCGTCCTCATACACGACTACTATAATAGCTACATAGCACCATATATCACAAAGTTTGCACACTACGATGTCTTACACCTTGTGTACACATTTAAATCGAAGTGGCCTGTTCACCTGTCAAAACTTCAGAGGAGACTTAACTAACTTTCTTTGCTTTAAATATTTTTGCGTTTTGCATGTTCTCCATGTAGAAAACATCATGTGTCTATGTATTTATTAATTCCACAACAGAACACCGCTCTACGTCATACAATTAAATGGCATAACTCCCTGAACTTAGCTGACGCTGTGCCAAGAATTTCAATGAAAAACTACTAAATACAAGTGTGCTTACGCTTAAATGAGCATGCTTAATACGCGAGCTCAACTTGAATATTATTATGCAGCTTATAATGATTAAATAACGCTAATTTGTATGTTTGGTGTATACACACCATTTCTGATCGATATCCGCCCCTCTACCTGTCATCCAAAAGGAAATGATAATTACCAATATCATTTTTATCTAAAGGTTGCTTAACGCAAATAGGCAAAGATAAATCACATCAAAATTCAAGTATTAACCTCGGCAAAGGGAAAAACACTATCAAAATTTTGAGCTTTATATACCCTCCTTGAGAGATTAGACATAAAGTTAAAAGTCTCCCAATTGAAACAGTCATTAACTTTTTGTTAGTCAGAGCACAAAATAAAAGTTGAAGAGAAAAAGGTACGAGGAGAGAGAGAAAAAGTAATGCGATAATGATTATCATTTCGCATACACATTAAGTGACTGTTTACTTTTCATCTCTCGCATTATATCTTCATGTTGAAGGATTAGGTACAAAAAATGTGTATATATACCTAAGCACATCCTTCCTTCCCCTTTTTTCCAATTATACGCTGTAACAATGAATATATGTTAAAAGATAGTTAAATCTTAATGGTATACAATAATACAAGAGATAATTGCAAAAAGATGAAATGATCATAACAGTTGTAATTCCTATTATCTTAATATAATACAGTGTGGACTTGTGTGCAACGTGCAACCTCCATAAAGAAAGAAAGAAACGTTAACTAACTTATCAGCGTAAAAGTGCGGTAGGTATATGCATTATGCCTGTATGTTACGCATCACGCGTCTTCATGTTTTTCGTGAACAGTTTATCCAACACCTTTAGAACTTATCCTCCTCGCATAATCTCTCGCTACGAAAAGCGTTTGGACAATCTTGAAACTTTAAAGTTTAAACATGAAACAGAGAGGAAAGATTACAAGCATATATATATACCATAGTTGTGATGAGTGTAGGTATATCACCAGACCAGTTACGCACCTTTCCACTAAAATATGTTATATTTATCAGTGTTGAAACAGCGTTTGTTCTGCCAACAGGAGCACAAAGAAAAATTGTGCAGGTATGAAAAATGCTTCGTGCCTTGTGTGTTCATCACACACACACACAACAGATTAAGAGGTTGTGATTCGATTCTGAAAGTGCATTCAAAAAATTGAGTAATGTGTGCTCAGATAATACACGAATTTTTCTTGTCTTGAACTGAAATCCCATTTTTAAAAACAAAAAGTGCAGAAGCATTATTGTACATCAAATGAATGCATAACTAACCACACGTACACACATTATGCACATGTATAATGTACAACATCAAATGAGAGAAACAATATTTTTAGGAGAGGCATTCGACTATTCAATTAAAGACTACCCCAGCAAGAGAGTATTATTAAAGTCAGTCGTTCGCCATCCGTGACCTGGCACAGGTTGAAAGTGAAATCCTTTCGTTTTCGTTTTCATAAACCATATTTATCGTTACTTCTATTTACTGCCCTTATGCGAAAGATTTCAGAGTAAATTACAATTATTCCACGTTTTATTACTCTTGATACAGAGTATTAACAGCGACATTACCATTAATATGAATGAGTATAAGTTCATGTGTGTGTGTGTTATTGCATCTGACTGAGGAGGTTCAAAATTTTTGTGCATGTACCGTCGTATGTTTTGATCTATATTGTTCGTTTTCGAGCAAAGACTTGAAGCAAAAATTTAAACTATGATTTGCAAATTTTCTTCTTTTTTCTGAGCACCCATTCAGTAATAATGTGTTGTGTGCAGAGTGAGTTTGGTGTGTTGAATATTTTTTTATCTTATGGAAAACGCTGTGTAGGACTGGGAGTGGAGTGAAGTAGGTAATCTACAAATTTTTGGCAGTTACACACAGGACATGACATGTGTAAACTGAAACAATATGTGTACCTTTTTCAGCTTCATTTCCGGTTATACATGTGTCACTCGAGTGATATCTTTGTGAAGAATTTGTTGTGCAGCCAAGTGAATTCAGTGTGAACACCAACAAATTTTATTATGCAGTTTTACTGCAGAGAATTTAGGCACATGAGCCTAACTTGGACGAGTGAGTTTTTCAAGCCGCATTTAGACTACTCGTGAAAAATTAATTATTGTTACAACTTTAAAAGTTTCACACATTGTCTGCAAACTATATAGTTGACACTTTTCAGTCAAATTGTGCATCTTCGGCTGGGATCATAGTCGCTCCTCTCAGTCCTCAGATGTGTGAAGGGTTAATTTGCATACATTAACTTAATTTAATTCAAGCAGTATTCCAAGTTATCACAGTCACCAAAATGCCGATGATGATAGTGTGTGACAAAATGACCTACATACCAGGTCAAGTTGTCACTGGACAAGTTGTCATTATTGGCAAATCTCCGCAGAAAGTTAAAGGTAAAAAGCTGACTTTTGTCAACGATATATAATATTTCCATATAAAATTATAAAATTGCATGATTATTTAAATGCTTAAACAATATACTTTTGCATATTGCCACAAACACATGTAGGTCTCACTATGAGATTCATAGGGAGATCCAGTAAACTTCTTGGGGAAGTAGAGGGCACCAAACGGTACAAAAAGGAGGTCTACTTTGATGAGAAAGTAGATATCTTTGGACATGGTACTAGAGATTTTAAAAACATTAAATGGCCGTTACAAGACTTCTCAGTGACGAAACATGAATCGCTCAAATTTTTGCATAATACTTTTATTTAGATGGCTCAAGCACCCTTTTAAGAGTGGGAGAGACCCTCTACCCGTTTAATTTCCCATTGCCACCAGGACTCCCATCGTCCTTCGAGTGGCCGGATGGAAACGTTCTCTACTTTGTGGAAGCAAAGTTGACACGTGCCAGTTGGAAAGATAAGCGGGTTAGTTCGCGAATTCAAGTGGAAGGAGTATTCGACCTGAACCTCGAGCCAATGGTTTTGAGTCCGGTTGAAGTAAAGCGTCAAAAATATGTGCAGCACCTGTTATCCAAATCGGGGCCGTATGGATTCACGTTTAAATGCAGCAGAAGTGGATTTGTTTTGGGACATTCGCTCCCATTTTCCGTGGAAATTCGAAACCTCTCCAAAGTTGACTCGAGGAAGCTTCGAATATCTTTGTTGCAGGTGAGACATACAACAACTAAGCTAGTCTAAAGTAATTTTAGGTTTTTACACTATCAACGTCACCTTTCTCATCTCTTTGTAGGAAGTCAAATTGGGGAATGGAAAGTCTGTGGCGTCATTAGTTGAGCAAATGAAAGGTCCACCGGTCACATCGGGAGAGGTTGTTACATGGGAAGCAAGACTGAAAGTTCCTGGAGGAATCCCTCCAACCAACTTGGGGAATGTACTGAGCTACCCTGTTGTAATACATGTCCTTTACTTTTTGCACGTATGCGACTACAAAACATCTACATATTATTATTATGCATGCTTGATTGGTTGCGTTGTATCAAGATACACTATAATTTTACTCTGTTGGGTTACTTTGTTATAATCTAATCAAGCACATCTTTCAAATGAATAGGTTCAGCTGAGCTTGAAGAATTGTCGTGAAGATCCAATCTGCGTAAAAATCCCGGTGACAATAGGTACAATCTCTGTGCATCGACAAAGAGCACTTTCAGTACCATCCTTGGACGAGGCTAGCAATAACCGCCTTTATCCTCTATCAAATAATGGCCATCGGTTTGATTGTCCTATGAGTCAACTTATTCTCCCTTCTGCTGCCATCTCCACGTCTCAATTTAGTCCACATCTTGTGTCATCGACGAGTTTCACGCATAGCCATCATCATGTGAATCGAGGAAATAATAATAACCTCTACCCTCATCACACAATTGCGCGGAGCAATCGCACCCAACCCGTTCAAATGTTTGGACCAGTCCGACAATATGAATACTACTTCGAATACGAAGACTCGAATGGGTCAACAAGGAGTGTTGCCACTCGAGGAAACACTTTACTTCAAAGACGGCGAAACCAGAACAATCTTGGACATAGTCGGGGTGGTGGAGGTCGTCACTTTGTTCCTTATGCCGCTAATGCGTATCCTGCCATTGAATCACGTGAGTGGCTTAAACCATATATATTATTATCATGGTTCTTTCACATTAATACAAACTTTTACCTTTTGTCACAATTTCATGTTTTTCTGCTTCATTAGCACCTCCATCTTACGACGAAATATTTACGCGAGATCAGATTATTGCAAACACATCAGGAAACAACATAAATCCCAATGTTAACGACAATGGCCACGAACAACGCTTAATTAACTCAGGGAATAATCTGAGGCAGGAAGTAGCTCATAAGACGATAATAGAACAAGACTCAAGTGAAGAAGATAACTCGTCCTTGGCTCTGAATGAAGATGATGGGAGCATCATCAGTAGTTCAAGCAGTAGTAGTAATTGCAGTGGCAGTGTCACTCCAAGTTGCGTGACAGAGGACGACGGTGCCAGTCCCTGTGAGGATGTTGTGAGCACACACGAAGACTTTCTGAGTTGTAGTGGAAGCCGAAGCAGCAGTTGTGAGGAATTGAAGTGTGATGATGATGATGAAGATGAAGACGACGAAGATGATTTGCAAAATAATGCTAAACATGAGCAAACCTATCGGTATGATGAGCAGAGACAAACGTCTCAAGTCAAATCTTATCCTAGTGCAAAACGTCATACGATTAATAGTGAAGCCGCTGCTGCTGCCCAAAACCGTTGTGGTGTAAACAGTGATACCTACGAATGCAGTGCATGCAATGAATGTAGCATAAAGATGAATACAATATGTGACAGTGATGAAGACGACAACTAAAGAGTTAAATTGTTTAAAGTGTTTCTTTACAATTTTAGTCAATACTACGTTTGTGTATTCTTATCTTCTGTATGCTTTATTCAATTGAGCGAGCACGCACAAAATAACTGACAATGATTTTCATGAATATTCAATTTTGCTTTTTTGTCATCCACAGTTTCCTCTTCTTAGCAAGTAAGGTGCGGCATTCGCCACATTTACGACATAATCTTCTCCTTTCGAACCGAAGCTTAACCTTGACCAATCGAGTGCTTATATATTTTGTTTGAATTAGTGCCAGTCTATATTGTGACTAGTATATATACGCAACAGTTAATCGCAAATCAAGATAGAAATAACAATTATTGTATTACGATAATCATTGAGCCAAGGCCAATTTTTGCTTGAATAAATATTTTCTCATCAGTGCAAATATTATTACGCGTTTCTCCTCCACTCCTGTCATCTTTCATCTCTCCAAATTACATTTATCTTCAGATCCAACATATATGCTAGATACATAAACGCACTTATGAAAAGAGATTCCTTGAATAGAAAACCTACCTGCTGTAGTGCACATTGTTACCTCTAATTCGCATGCACGTTAAACATGGTACTTAAACCATATATGCAAAAGGGAAAGTAATATAAAGTCTTAAAATAGTCTGAGATCCTAGCATATATAGTTACGCAGCTACACACAGCATAACTCCTTTTGATTTTCAAACTTGATGATGTTCAACTTGAAATGGTTTATCAGAAAATCATTAAAAATGCACATGTATATATGTTTATGTGGAGTTTTTGTTTCGGAAGGAAGGCACCATTCAATTAGACTTATGATTAATTGTTAGTGCGTACAGCGTACGTACAGATGGACGAACAGTTAAAACGGGAGTATAGTTTCTTTAGTATGAGACTGCTGTAGCAAATGTGATGTTATGAACTTCACCTTCAATATTGAATATGCATGCGCTTAAATAAGTTTACGAAAGTAGTGGGGTTTTTTTCATCGTAAAAACTTTCGCTCTCATTGAACTACGTAATGCCGGTCTCTTGTAGACGTATTTCATATTTTTGATACCTGACAAGAAGGGTGCAATCATTCAATCGCGTTCTAATAAAAAACAAGTACAGCAAATACCTCATTTTGATGACGAATTTGGCAATGCAACCGTATTTTGATTGTTATGAAGTAATGCGAAATTGTATATGTGTGCACTTGCAGCAGAATGCGCACCTGACGCATGCGCAGTTTTCAATAAAGGATTGGTCTTGGAATACTATTACGTTAAGTTTTGTATGCCAATAGCTAACCAATCCAAGAAGTACCTATATATTTTTTGGCGCTTTCGTGTGTGAGCTAAAGGTCAATATATCGACGTCGATATAAATCAAATTTAAAAAGGTTTGATCTATCATATCATCTCTTTTCATATAATCAATTTAAGATTTCTAGCATTGAAACATGATCTGAAACTGCAAGTTTGATCCATAATTTTATATAATAAGAAATCGTTTCAGCATTTAATTAGCATATCATCATATCAATTTTCATATGAAAAAAGTCCGAGCGAAATAATAATATGGTTAAATGACATGCGGAAATATGGAATTGAAATTAGCAAAGGGATGCTTTAAATTACCAGCACTGAAATGTTTATATTTGCGAGCATACGAAACTTCACATTTAAACCACAGGGCTTACGAAACGTCAACTCAAGTACATATGTGTGGTTCTGGTAGGTAAAAGTAAAATGCACATGTATGGGCACAAGTATTTATGTAGTAATGATGTAGTACTCATGAATAAAGCATATAAATAAACCCATATACCTAGTAACTTAATATTGGTGCAGCCGCAGGAATGTCGACGTCGACTGATTGCCAGTAATTAGAGCGGCGAGTCATGATATCATGATAATTTTCTTTAAAACGTGCACTTCCTATATACTCTTTATAATACTCGTGTCCTTTACACTGGCATGCACTGGTACTAATAAATTTTATGTTTTATCTAAACTGCAACTTCCTACTACAAAATTCTTCTTGGTCCGTCTGCTGGAGGATTGTCCAGCGCAATACAGTCACAGGGTCTACAGTACAATCTAGATTGGGCAACCAACCAATCCCAAGGTAACTTTTTGAGGTTTCGATTAACGTCGGCCGAAGTAGCTCGTTTCTTACATTTTTCTGCAATAATTCCAATTTTGATCTTGCTTCCCGAATCAGACTGAATCTGACTTCTTTTCCGAGAACAGAACAGATATCTTCAATTTTCATCACAAATAAGCTTGGATTATATTTGTAACGTAATATGGGTCAGCGTATTTCTCGTCGAAGCGAATCCGGTGTGAAATCACCTTCATCAAAATCGGATGTGAATTTAGCGCGAACTAAATACCCACTTCCTTTAGAAACGTTCATGCTTAAAAAAATCAAGAAGCAGTATCAGAATGCCACATGGACAATGGGCGACGCCGAAAATAACTCATCAAACAATGGCCTTACTGGCAACTCTAATGACGATGCGGAACAATTAGCTCCATTCGCGGAATTGGTTCTAGACGAAATATGTGAAAGCAAGAAACGTAAGCAAGCGGACTTGATGAAACCAATGCAAAACTGTGGTGGCGATTCCCCTTACGAAATTACAGAGTGCTATGAACACCCTCGGCTTATTAACAGGGAACTGAAATTCGAACAATGTTCTAATGTTCTACCCGGGGATCAAGAAGACTGTTTTAATTTCATAGATCTTCCAATTCTGGTAACGGACTACATTACAATTTCTAATTCAACGCGACGTTTGTATCTCCCTGCCTGTTATGTGAGCACTTTTTATATACATTTTTTTCTTTAGGTCGTTGAGAACCTTCTCCAGCATTTAAGTCCATCTGCTATACTTACTTTGAGAGCAACCTGCCACAAGACAAAGTCATGGATTGATGACCATGATTATGTGTTGACGGACTTTAACTTGAGGATTGAGCCAGAGACATGCGAATGTAATTCACCACCTGAAACTGGGAACTGGAGAAACTTTTCCATACCATATGTATCCATCCAATCCACATTTGTCCAAGATACACTCGACCGATACTGCGACATCATCCACAGTTTAGAAATCTACGCACCAAAAACCTTTGCACACAGCCTCGTAACAAACTATCCCTGTCAGGATCATCGTCGCCTCTTTGAAATGATCCACCGATGCAGAAATGTCCAGTGTGTCAGTTTATGTAGACTGGACTCACTTACGGAAATAGGAGACGACTCCTTTACCACGCTCCGAGTATTATCCATTGACAGAATTCAGTGGATGAAACACTCGGATTTTCATCTTTTTGAAAGTCTTATAATGAGATGCCCTCACCTGGAATACCTGAAAATTCCAGAGTTTGAGATTTTGGGAAGTCTTGCGTTTATATTTTACGATGCTCAAACTCAGCCTGAAGTGCAACATATGGTACTACCGTTAATGACGTATTTGGATCGCTACAGGTCCGCATCCATATCCTCCACGAGCAAAAAGCTTTACATTGACGTTGTTGAGTTTGAGGATTTCAAACTGTGCTCATCAGAAGCATTCTACAATCTGTCGAGGAAATGCGTTGAGTGCAATGCAGTTCTCATGAATGTCTACTTTGTTCCGAGAGATGCAGTTTTGAGGAATCAGCAAGACATTGTTGAGTCATTTGCGTCAATGTTTGGTTTCATCAAGATTGACTTTCATGCAGAGTTGTGGCAGAACTTGGAGGTGATGGAATGTTGGATAGAAGACTTTCCAGAGGATGTGGAACTCACCATGCGACAATTATCCTTTCTCAAGACTATTCCCAAAATTCCAAATCTCAAATCTTTGACAATAAGGTTATCCGTAGATGATCCTTGCATTTGCTCGGCAGCGTTGGATGCCTGTGTGGGACAAACTTACCGTGGGATTGAAAAATTGATCTTGAGAAGGCACCTCGCCATGCCAGAAAGATTCGTGAAAATACCAAGTGGATTTGGGAACGCATTTTGTAACTTGAAGCATTTGTACCTTCAAGAATTGGATTCGAAGAATGAGGATTTTCAGAGGTTGTGGCCATCTTTGCAAGTTTTGGAGGAGCTATTTGTTTACAAGTGTCCTTACCTAACCCAGGAAGCGTTTTTAGGTCACAATTGTGGAAGTACCAAAAATTGTGCGTATCAACCTGCAGTTTTAAAGATGCCCAGTAAGAAAACCTAATTTCACTTGATTTTCAACACGTGCAAATCTGTTTTTCAATCGTTTCTGGTGTATTATTGTGATGTATGAAATTAACAGGACTTCAAGTACTTGTCGTCTTCCTGTACGATGGTGTGAGTGGATTCGATGACTTATTTCTCAAAAACGCTCTTCGATTGATGCGGCTTAGAGGTTTCGCCTTAAGAGGGATAGCGGGCGTGGAGGTATGTAATGCATACTCACAGTGAATCACAATACTCGCAAACCGTAATCGAGTGAAAGTTACATTTTTCTTTGCTTTATTTCCAGTTTACAGAGTCAGGCATGCTATCTTTGCTAAATAGTCCGTTCCACGATACAATTGAAGACTTTGAAGCTCCATCAAGCCTTTTCAGGCCGAGTTTATCTTCCAATTACTGGAATTTTTACGTGGCGTTACCGAAGAAAGAACTTCGCCAAAATCGGATCTGGTTGTCGTGCTCGGTTTTATTAAACTCTTTAAGTTCCAGGAAACATGTCTACAACTTTAAGAGAAAATCCCTTCGCATTTAAATTAGTAATACAAATGCATACAGTATAGATATCTACTACGTGCATACAGTAAATGGTTAGCTCGACTTAAAATTGTAAGCCACGGTTATATTTTCAACCACAAATATCTGACATACACCTTATGAAATGAGTAAAAGATAATAATGCTCACTTACGTTTTAGCCTTGCTTATTATTACTTTTAATACTTATTCTTATTATAATTTTTCATATTTTATACCAAACAGCCAAACATAATCATGAAAAGCCCTGAAAGGAAAACTCGGAAGAGAAAATGCCAGATTGCGGTGTTTGAATAGAAAAATCATACAGTTATTCATAAATCGGTGAGTATTTGATTTTTAACAACACATTTGTCAAATATTCCGTGTACGTATAAAGTGCAAAAATTATGTAAATTACATTCTTACAGCTAATGTAGATAGAGTTATTACAGTGGCATTTCCAAATGGATGACTTGGAGTAATTTGGAATTGTGCCTGCGTCCGAGACATTGTGAGATGACTTTCAAATATGTAACTTCCACAAAAATGGCAATAATAGACACCGATAATCCCAACACAAGGATCAAAATGCTGCCTTGAATATTACTCAAATTAAGGGATTTTGGCCCATCGCTCTCTCTCAATGGGGATCTTATTAAAAATGACGTTGCATTTCCCTCATTTGCTTGTGACCTTTGCACATTCTCACGTCTGAGACTGAGCATGTCCAAATAATACATTTCGTTTGCAAGACCACTATCAAATGCATTTCGAATTACGCTGTTTATCCTATGCCTCAACGGCTCCCGTATTTGTGCAGCGTAACTCATTCCAATCATGAAAAGCTTGTCACGAGAAGGCTGGAACTGATTTGCTCCACCATTTCTGGAAAGTCGTGTTTCAATTATCATTTCAAATGAAAGTTCCCATGCAAGGCATGAGAAATCGGAATTCAAATCAAGTGTTCGTTGAACACAAGCAATGTCGTCTCCATGTTCATTGCGTTCCATTTTTGAATACAGCAATCGGAATGTCTGATCCGGTGAATTTTTAAATAACTGCACACCAAGTCCAGTTACAAGGGTTCTAGGAGCGACAACTAAAAACTTAGATTGTACCAGGGCGGATATTGTACCTGGAATCATTTCCAACTCCGGAAATGTCATAAGAGCAGTCAATTTCGATGTGTATGCGGTACTAATTATAAGAGTGTACAAAAGCCAAGACATGATAACAAATTTGGACGACATTGCTTTGGGATCTGTCAATGATTGTAATATAATTGGTTTCAAAAGGTTGCAAAATGCATCGAAAAACTTGCAAAGGTTACACTTGTTCCTAACTTCCTTAAAGAAGTGTTTATAGTACAATAATTCCCCATTGTAAATGATGAAAGCTGCTGCGAAAACCGACGCCAAAATACTGGTCCACATGTCAAAATTAAAAGATTTGTAAATAGCATTCCAAGACAATGACTTTCTTGGCTTTCTTGTGATGAAACCGATGGTTAAGTATCTTATGGCAGCTCCGCATTCCACGTGAAGATAGCGATTAGGAGTTGCACTAACACTCATTCCCAAATCGGCTCTCTCTGCAATCACATCTCCGACGCAGCCTACCCACGTACCGTTTTTCATTTGAACTCCTGAATCTCCATCTGGAACAATACCGAATCCGTTGCAAGCAAAAATATCGTACGTTGTATTCAGCTTCTTGCGAACTTCTCGATGTATGATTGACAATAATCCACGTTTGTCCTGGTATTTATCATCATAAGAATTTTTTACGATTTCGAAAGAAGGGTAGTACTGGGTTGTCCCTGCTAATTTCAATGGATGCCCCTGCAAGTTGCGGGTGAAGTCAACAAATAATTCCGGGAGTGAACAGTTTTCAAGATCCTCCGTCGTGTAAGTTCCCAGAGAATACATCCGTGTTGGAAAAACGTTAGAAGCTAGAACAGACACACTTTTATTTCCAGGATGGCTTAATCCAATCACAATCCTGTACCTGGTTCTTCTGAATATGTCGTGGTCTAAAACATATTCATGATGTATGTTATTTTTCATGAAAATGAAGTAATCTTCGTCCCTTCGAATGCTCGGAGAAGTAATAATTTGACGGAACTCTCCCATAAAGGTTCCGTACTGTGCAGGATCATCTGGAAGGAAATTAATAATCAGCACGCACGACTGCAGCGATAACCTAGAGACTTGAAAGGGGTCTCCCGTAAAGTTGAACGTGAAGATGTTTAGAATCTTTCTAATGTTGTGCAAAGGCTTGTTAAAAATATATTCAGAGCGAGTATCTGTCTTACTTTTAATAAAAGTAAACGAACAATGAGAATAGCTTTGAGACACTATTTTATGGAGCAAGACATTGTCAACATATAACTCTTCACTTTTAACCAAAATTAGTAAAAGAATTGTAAATTTTATTGATTTAGAAATGCGCTCCATTGTCCCCTCTCTTGGAATTGCCTGAATACTACATGTACCAGAACAGTGCTAGCTTCTGATAGAAACCTTTATGCGGAGAGTTTGTGTTTAAATTTGAGCTTTTATCACACTTTCGTGGTCACAAGTGCGCTGTTAAGTTCATAAATGCCTTAAACATTCCCTTGTATAGGTTAATTACGTGACAAACCAGATAAGGGCTAGATTGCTATAAAAACGACGATCAGTACAACCGTTAACGATAGAATTAAGATGACATTTTGAGTTTATTTAAAAATTAGATTAATGCTTTCTCTTCAGCGGGCACGAAAGATCACCCCAAATTGATTGAATTGGCCCCATGAATTTTTTGACAAAAGTTAATTTATAAATTGTCGCATTCGAAACACCATTATTGGAATCCAGGTCGAGAGACGCCAAATCAAGCAATTATTGTTTCGCTCAAAACACCAACAAAATCAAGTAAAGTAATCAGATATAATGAATTGTATATCATTCATTCCGCATTTACGAAGTAGGTTAGAATAAGAAGAAACGTACCGATACGTGTCTTATCTTACCAAAACTTCTCTCCCAGATAGTCTGTTCAAGGTTCAAATTTGTTAACTTGTTATTCAGTGACAATTACAATGCAACATCTTTTCAATTATTCGGTTTAGAGTACATGATGGGCGTTGTTGACATTTGCAAACGCAGCACGAACCTACTACACAGAAAAGGTCACAATTCCGCCCCCACAAGCAAAATCAAATTGAAAATCTTATCGTATCAGCAGGATCTCGTTGACATTTTAAAGTAATTGTTGGATGTTTTTCGGAACAACGGCGGAATGACCTCGTCGATGATTCGGCGATGACTGAATGACATTACTGAATGACCATGGCACTGTACATATATACTGTACACCGTACGGTCTGGACACTGGATAATTGGGTTCCGGACTCCGGGGTTCAATGTATGTCCTTTGTTTGATGATGCCCATGGCCATGGCACGAACAAAGACGACCAAACGTAACCATAAACAAAAACTTGTAAGGGGACTTCCGTAAAGTTGAATGTGAAGATGTTTAGAATCTTTCTAATGATGTGTAAAGTAGTGAGCAAAACTTTTTTGGGGGGTTAGGGATTTCTGTATTCGAGTTTTAGCTAACAAACATTTGAAACTTTAAATATTCCTTCGTCTACTTCGGTAAGGTAGAATACATGCGAAATGTTCCATGGCTAGCGGCTAAAGCTGCAACTGTTATATAAGGAAAGACAATCAGTATGTTTTAACTATGGAGGATGACATTTTGAGTTTATTTACAAATTATCACATTCGAAATATTGGAATCCGATTTCAAGAGACGACAGAGCGAGCAATTATTGTTTGTCTCAAAATTCCAACAAAATTAAATCAAGTTCTGCAATCGGATATAATATATTGCGTATATACATTCATTCCGCATTTCCGAAGTGGGCTAGAATAAGAATAAACTTGTTACCAATACCTTATCTTATCTCCCCAGATAGTCCGTTCAATGTTCAATTAGAAAATCTTTTCTGTCCTTCAATCTTTTCAATCATTCGTCTTAGATTAGATGATGGGTGCTGTTGACATTTGTAACCGCAGCACAAACCACCCACTACACAGAAAAGGCTATAATTCCCTCCTTACCAGCAGCATAGCAAAATCAAATTGAAAATCTTATCGTATCAACAGGAATTTTTTTTGAAGCAAAGGCGGAATGACCACGTCGATGAATCGGCGATGACTGAATGACATCCCTGGACGACCACATCGGCGGAATGGCCGTAAATTGGGTTCAATGCATGTCCTTTGGTGACGCCCATGGTACGAACAAAGACGACCAAGCGTAACCATAAACAAACCCGATACCACAATACCCCATTCTCCAACCAAAATATTTTGGTTTGTCTTTGCGAAACACGATACTCTCGCTGTTTACTGTTGACTGTTGACTGTGATGCTTTTACTTTTATCTTGTGACTTGCTTGGGAATTTCTGAGTTTTCATTTTGGGGAAGTTTGTTCGATTTTAGTTTGGAACAATTTGGATTGGAACCAGTAATCGAAACCACCGTCAACAGTGGAGGGGTCTGAAGGGAAGACAAGCACCTATTTGAGCACATTATAAGCCAGACGGTGGACGGAATGTGTTCAAACTAAACTGGGAACTTGGGATAGCCTATGTTGTAAGTTAAAATTGGAGTGATGAATAATGAATTTATTTGTGCTAGGTATGATTAATAAATGTCGATTGATTACTTATTAAACTTATTACTTCCGTCACAGTTGGCAGTTCTAGGATCTCTGCTGATCTCTGTACATTCTATTTACTCGTTGTGCTTCCGTGTATGGTCTCCAAGAATTTGGAATAAATCATTGGGGGATAGGATTGAGAGAAAGGATTCACGATGGATTTCCAAGTGCGTGTGTTAAATCAGCACATACACCACCTCGGGAACTTGTTTGAAACGTTGTCTCAAGAGTTGGTGATGGTGCAGGACTTTTTAAAGGACAAATTCGGTAGTCAGCATATTTCCAATTCAACGCAGTACTATTTTAAATAAATATGCGAGATAATTTACTAGAAAACTTAATTATGATTTGGATTTTTTGTTTGAATAAAGGGGCAGATTTTGAGGCTTACAAGCAGGTTGTAACAAAATCAGTTCCCGGTGTGTATTCAGGAACTGATCAAGTTTCTCTTCCACCCTTGGAAAACAGGACAACCAAGATTGCTGCAGGATCTAGTACGTCTAAGACAACTTCGACAACTTTTGTGCAATCAAAAACTGTGGGATCATCGAAGAAGTGTACTCAAACAAAACATACTGGAACCGCAAGTACCTGGATTAGGAGAAGCTGAAAATTCGCATATTTCGATTTCAGGAAGTACAAATATAAAATCGTCTGAAAACCTACATCGACTTGGCGAAGATGATGAGGAGATGCTTATTAGTTCGAATGAAGAGGATGATCGTGAAGCAGAAAATTATTTGGGAGAGGAATCTGACGCTGACGCTCCTTCCTCCGTCTACGAAGGTAAAAAGAGTCACAAGCTGAAGTCTTCATTAAGCATTACTATTACAACTTGTTGAAGATGACTTGAAATTATATGCTTTAAAACTGACGGACAAGAATATTAACATTTGCTCTTTGAACTGCTTAATTAGTACAACTTGGTAGTCAACCTTGTTTCAATGAGACGGAATGCGACGCAGAGGGCCCATATAACGTTCGAAAGCATTTCAACAAGATTGGAGCAAATCCAGGTTCCTCCAAATTACATTGTATTAAGTGTGGAACAGGTGTCGACAATGGGAGTGCTCGATTGATTCGTCATCTCAATAGATGTAATCCGGAAGCCGGAAAGCAATACAAAGAATATGTAGCTCATGGGAGACTTGTGGTAGTTAGTAAACGTGGACCAAGACAAGATCCTATTCGAAAGCATTACAAGCTCCACGAAGAAAATGGAAACGTTAGAGCTCAGTGTTTGTATTGTTATGCTCGTATTTCCAATCGAAGTATGCGAATGAAAGCTCATTTCAAACTCTGTGGTAAAGTGAAGGCGCTTGGCATCAAAAGTGAAGGCAATGTCTGAGCTTCGAGTTTTTGAATTGGATGACATTTGATGTGGGATGACCCCGCTCGCTCCTGTCACTACAGGATGAATCAGATGAATGAAATGGTCGAAATGGAGCTTATGAATGTGCGATGACGCGTTCATAATGAATTCATCTACAAATTCTCCCTGGGTAATCGCCTGTAATCGCAAGCCCGTTGTTTATGTTCTTGGATGCTGACCGTTATGATATGTAATGAAAATGGAATTGAACCTTACCATTTAGTTTACAAAAATAATCACTCAGTCGCTATAAGCATAAAGTATGATCATAGTCACAGGTATGCGGGTGCTTTGTTTGTGCAAAAAAATATTTTGAACCTCAATAACCTCAACTGTGGCCGAAACGAAATATTATTTCTTCTTCGATAGTACTCGATGAAAATAACGGAATGTTCTTGTCATTAGCACCGTCAAATAACATGAACTTAGCACTTACAGAATCGTATTTAAACAGTATTTTAGCTATATAGAATATCAAATATTTCGAAGATTGAAGATGTTTATATTTTATATTTAAAATTAAATCACAATCCAGCAATGCGACTCATATTTCCTACCTCAACATAATATTATTGCTAAAAATAATTTAGCGCACAGAGGAGACTTTACCATTGGTTAAAATAAATACGCATGTACAGTTATAAACAAATATACATTTTTACCAGTGAAACTTTACGAAGTATGCGAAAATATATACTAGGGAAGGAGGTATGCTGAAAAAAGTACAAAGAATAAAGGCATAATACTAAGCACTGAAGCCTTAATCTATTAACTTAACGCTTTGACTATATTAAAAATTAACTACCAACCATAATTAAACCACGCAAAAGTACCTCTAGTTTTACGCTCCATATACTGGCTATGACAGATGTTTATTTACACAGGAATAATTTGGTATGATTTGGAAAGTTATAAGCATTCCTAACGTTATGTCAGTGTTATGTTAAAAGAAAATCAAGTTGTATAGTCATCTTTTTAACACCAATGCCTTGAAATATTAACTGTGCATTTTGCGTAATATATCGTGGATCTGCATTCCTAGAAACTTCCAGCTTTACTGATCCAACGTAAACATCTGAGCAAAGTGTCCAGAAATGAGGTTCTTGCACCGAAAGCACCCCTTCCAACTGCATAAGTCTTTGGTAGCATTGTGGGAGTTGATTATCAAGAGCATACGGTGTCCGCTGCATTAAAACTGAAGCACTCTCTGCAAATGATTAGTAATATAATTTTTTTAAATATTGTACATTTTAAGTGCATTTTCAAAGATCATTATTACATAGAAATTGAATACGGTATAAATCGAAAGAGTACAGTACCTCTAATCAAGTCCATTACTGAAAGGCAGATCAGCACAGCGATACAAATGGAACATATTGGATCTGCAATATACCATTCGAAGGCCCACATCAATCCGGCACTTATGATAACACCAACGGAGCCAAGTGTATCAGCAAGTATGTGAAGAAATACTCCGCGCATAATCTGAGAATTTTGGCCTTGGGCGCCTCCGCTGTCCCCATGAGAGTGGCCAAAGTGTCCGGCACCATTATGGGAGTGACCGTGGTCCGAATCATGGCTATGGCCATGTCCTAAGAAGTTGTGACCTTGATCTTCATCCTTATGATTATGGCTATGACTGTGTCCGTGTCCACCTCCTCCTCCATGACTATGTCCATGGGCTCCACCATGTTGGAACACATATATTCCAACTAGATTGACCAGGAATCCTAGAACACTAACAACGAACAACCTTTCATGCTTCACTTCAGGTGGCTCCAACAATCTCTCAACTGCTTCACTCAAAATGAAGAAGGCGATGAATAGGAGGAAAAGTCCATTCAAGAATCCGGCAAGTACTTCCGCTCTCACGAACCCGTAAGTAAAGTGATCTGTTGCTCTCCACCTTGCAATAACCTTTTCCAGAAAAAATAGTACACAACCATACGTTTAGTTAGATTTCCCCAAAACAATTTTTTTAAATAAAAAATATATATCCAATTAATACTTTTAATACATACAACATAATATACAATTGACAATGCATTTTAAATAAATTCTTACCGAAGCAATTAGCCCTGCTATAAGTCCAGTGCAATCAAAGAACATGTGAAAACTATCCGATATCAGTCCTAAACTGTTCGTCCACACGCCATAGAATAACTCGACGAATGCAAAGCTTGCATTTAGAATTAAGAAGAAAAATAAATTTCTTGAATCCCTATCACTGATTATCAGGCGAAACCAACTCGCCAATTTTTCGATAAGTCGTAAACGAGATTTGCTTGTGTATGGTTTGTCATCACAGTCTTTTTTAGTTAGAGGAAGCATTATATACGAAATGCTCTACCGATGACAGAAGCCTCCTGAACAATCAATCTCAACCTCCTTTTGATTTTCTTTCCTGAATCCGGTTTAAATTTTTGTTAAATTGAAACTACTACTGGCTGCGCTGTATAATTGTTTATTAACTACTTTGACGACTTTATATCATCGTGAACTCGATCCTGAACTGGATATCTTGATCTGGGCGCTCCTGGAACTTAACTTTTGGAAATTGGCAGGCAGTGGATCAATAATCAATAAAATAATGGTAACCGGTTTCCCCTTCTCTTTCCGCCAGCTTCATTTACGAGCAAGCTCTCTCCTCCAAGTCACAGCTTCAAAGCTTTGTTTGCGCAATTTTAACTAGGCTAAAATTAAAATCACAATAATAATTTAAATTTAAATGCATTTTTTAATTAACTTCAATCAGACACAACAAAACTTTGTCAATATTTTGACAGATTTGATTGAGCTGGCAAGTAAGAGTTTTTGAAATTGGCGCTGTCTGGGTCTCTCGATGAGAGGAGAGTAGATGCACAACAAAGGTGGTCCGTGCATATGGACAGGTTGTGTAAGAGAAGGGTGACGTGGTGGTGTTCCACATTTCCCATAGCAAGCGTCCCTGTCCCGAGCGCTTGCACAATGCCCAGAACTGAATGCATTAAAATTATAACGCATTCGAGAGGTACGTGATATACATACGCGTGACGTATGCGCTTCTTATATTCATAGGCATGATTTTCATAGGGAAAATAGTTTGCTATAATTAACTATATGTATAATTTTCCAAAAATATCATCTTTTCTCTATTCAAAGACAAGGGTTTATGTTTTGTGCAGTAGGAGAGGACGAAGAAGAAGCTAATTTTCTTCAGCATCTGCGCGATACGTCCAGTTAAAGTGTAAAAGGAAGTTAGTGAGACACTATTAGTCGGGTAATTAACTCATTCGTATTGGAAACAAATGTGTGCCACGGCCTCGAGGGAATGATGGGATATAGACCGAAATACCAAACCCAAAATGCTAGGGTACATCTTCGGAGGTTTGTTAAAAGAAACGTATCTGTCAGAAAGTATGTGCAAATGATCGTGGACGAAGAATTTGAGCGGAAATACCGTTGTGAGAAACTCCTTGAATTTGTCATCGTCAGCATGTTCTGTCTGCAGATAAATGCATGAAACTTGTTGAACCTATATAAAGTTTTGAACTATTGAACGATTATTTGTATGTATATTAAACTTTATCTTTGTTGAATTCGGTTTAACGTTTTGTAAATTGAAAAGAGCAAATTTTCATATAACTTAACTCGCCGTTTATTTATGTCGATTAATAATGCATGCCAGGCTATATCATCTCACCTACTAGGTCGTGTCATGATGAATCCAGCTTTCATCAAGTTTATCTGATCCATATGAGACATTTTTAAGCCACAGATAAAGCCGCATGTTGACTGACATTCCACAATGATGCAAAACCTTCAGACAGAGACATAAGACTCATACTTTTACACACTATTTTAAAACTGTATGTAGTATGTAATGATAAAGAACAAAAACCAAAATCCTAATCCTACTTTTACCTTTCGTTTTTGGAAGAAAATGAATTCCATGACCGAATACCCAAGCTCAGAAAGTTTTACAGGGAAGATGTTTTATGAATTAGTTTTTAGACTGTCTTAAAACGATTGAGATAAGACTGATCTTTAAAAATAGTTAAGTATGGCGTAAAGTATATTTCCCGTTGGTTGTATGTGCATGTGTTTGTGCACGGGGTTCACATGAGCTAAAGCTACACTGAAACGATTTATATCATGTGAAAATTCCTGAAACCAGAGCATTATTGTCAAGCTTCACAGTCTCACAACACCTGGAAAATCATATAGGTGTGCTTGCTATCTGTGTAGATCTTTATGCCCCAGGTGGACGTTAGAGATTTCTTATTGATTGCGATCACGTCAAAAAAAACTCCCATATTGTCTCATTCCTTGTCCTGTCTGATTCCTTCCAAATTTAGATAACCATCTTAGGAATACAGAACGGAATGTAGAATGTATCAATGGAACGACAACCCGCCGTCTACAGACCGAGAAAGTATAGGATAACATGGGAAAACCTTTTGAGCCTAATATTATGAAGAGATATTCGGTCATACATATTTTGAGTATCTAAATTATGCATTTTTTATTACTTTTAAGAAGTTAGCTAGCTTTGCTTCCATTGACCAGTTTCCATTTGAAATCCCAGTCCCTAATACACATCAAAGAATGCAGACTTGTTCATTAATGCTAACTTCAGTTGAATCTGAATTATAAAGCTTCTACCGTCTCTACGGAACGCCCTGCACAACACTCCGCCCCACGAGAACTAATCCCATCCTACGAAAGGAGTCATCTTTCCCGTACCCCAAAAAAATGAGAGCCAAAAGAGGGACTGTAACGAATGGAAGGATGAGATGGTAGAAATTACAATTGCTAATTCATCCCAACTCTATATATAACTGTCAAATTAAATAGCTTATTAAAAAGGCTTAAATTCACATGGAGGGAAGTGTATGTAATATTTGGGTCATCCTCTTTCCTCCGAACAATGGAGGATGTATGAAAGAACGCATCATGCAACAAGGGAACGTGTGCGCCTAGCATTTCGAAAAAGGAATTTACATAAACCCAATTCGCTATTATTTATATCCTTTCAGAATGCAAGTCTTTTAAAATAGTTGTGCTCCCTTCATACTGGGCACATACTTCTAATAAGGTGTCTGCCATCTCTCTCTGCAAGTCCATTTTTCTCTACACACGGAGGAATGGGGAATATGTTATGTTATATTACATCCGTCACTTTGTTGTGGTGTTAAATTGCCATGTTTGAATGAAAAGAATCACTGCAGTATGAAACGACCCTCCTTTTTAATCCGACGGGCTGAAAGTAGTTATCAACAGATTGCACACAATCTCATATTTTATTAGCCTCCTTTTCCCTATTCAGAAATGTAGTTTTTTTGTTGTTGTGTTCCACACACACACTCTTCACATTTTACACGGTACTTTACATACATCATTTATTTCTAGTCACTTAGTCATCTCGGTTTCTCCCTTGTGTTATTATACAAAAACCCCTATGCATATACAAGAAGAACTCACTGACTTCCTCCCATTTTTTGCTAATGCAGAGTTCCCCTACAGACCTAATTTTAAGATGGCTTTTGTTGACTGGCTGACGGGTATGAATTAAAAATGGCCCCTGTTGAAATTTCCAAAAAGTCCATTTAAAGTAACTTTGAGCTGAATATTTAGGAGAAAAGACTATGATGACGGCTGAATTCAGTTCTAGATTCTAGATGATGGTTGTAGGACCCGCAAGGTCTGCATATTAATACTAATATCATAAGCTCATGGATGTCCTTCTTTCAACATTTAAAAAAGCTGTATTCATTTTTAACCTGGCTTATATTGTGTCTCCTTTGACTCTGAGGCACACAATGCGTCATCCAAAGATTCGCCGGTGGTTTACTGAAAGAGATACTTTGTATATGGATAGATGGAATTCAGTGAAAAGAAATGAGATTAATGAACGTTATAAAGGTATCTAGGATAAACTACTTTTGATACTGTAATGCTTTAATTCAAACCACAATTGTGTAAAGGGGTATATTATACATAGCTAGAAAAGGGCCTTGTTTGCACAGATAGTTTAGGACATTCACTCAACAATTCCCATCTTTGTCACAAAAATACAACTTGATGAATTGGTGGTTTTGGAGAGTTGCGTCATTGCGTGTTCCTCATTCATACCCATGTCACATTTATTTTTACTGGTGCACCCGTTAACTATTTGTATTGTAGATTTGTGGTGTTTTTATTTCAAAGAACTGAATACGAATTCGGCCTGTGCCATAAAAAGTGCATAAATTCTTTGAATACATCGAAAACATTTTTTATTGTAAATAGTCCGGTTTGCAATCCTAGATCCATTGTCGACATGTGAGTATACTGGACTTCTTTATGAATAGTGCAGCAGACCCCGTAAATCAGCTTCCGTTTAATTCTCAATGTGATTTTGGTGTTGTGTGCTGCTTACTGCGACCAAAGTTCTATAGGGGCTTCTGCAGTTGTTTACAGATAGAGATAATGAACTGGAGCATCATCCGACCTGACATTTGTTCGGAAGATGCCTTTCGGATAATTTAGAGCAATAGATGGTTATTAAGATTACCAATTCTCATGGGATATAATAGGATGAGCAAAATCGGGGGACATTATGACATATCTTTTGCCTTTTGGGCTTAGGATGATTCCAGAGTAAATTTCATCCGGCTAGATTGAATACATGCTCTGGATGACGAGTGAGTCCCCCTTGCAATTACGGTAAGCTTCATTTTTATATCTATGCCATCCACATGGAGTGAAATGCACATGATTAGTAAGGATACCCTTGTGTCATCCCTTTCCTTTGTAAATCCTGCTTGGATCTGTGTAGTGAACTGCTGTAGGGAAAGTAGTTAGCAATTCTGTTGGTAATCCATTATGTCATGATGCCTAAAATGAGAAGCCCATTTATGAAGTATGTCCTGTGTCCAAATAGCATTCACTTCAAACCCCCATCCATCTTACCCTTGCTGTCCTCTCCATTATGTGAAACATAATCAAATTCCGAGACCAGTTTATATTTTTTAAATCATGAGATATATAGTGTGAGTGTGAGTTCATTTTTATTTTTCCCATTTCAGCTTTCCTTCTGAACAATATACGAACGAAATGAATGACTTTTGAGTTGACGTGCGTTTTACTTTTCCTTAAAAATTTAAAAATCTGTTTTTGTCCAAATCAGGGTTAAATTAAAAGAGGCTGAAACGAGTTCCAGGAGGTTGTGCTCGTCGTGGTTGCTGAAACGGCAGGGCTCGTAATGCTGGAGGTGGATGATAACGAGACCGATATTGTTGGGCTTGTCTGTCTCTCGCATCATCCCGAGCACGTCTTCGTTCATATTCCTGAAGCAACTGTTCTAACTCTCGAGCTTCAAAAGTATCTCGGTCTTCAACAATTTTGTGCTGTCTGTTTAATTTCTCCAACTCTATTAATTTCCCAAATTAAACGCGGTTAAAACTTGACAATTGCATTATACCTATGTGAGAAGTGAGAATAAGTTTGCTTAATGTTAATGCATACCAATCCTCAATGCATCCAAAATATCTCTTTGGACTCTGCCATCAGTTTCGCTTTCTCCAATGTCTTCGGCGTCTGAGTCACGATACCCCCGATTTTCCTCTTCGATAACTCCTACTAGCTGCCTGAAAACTTTTAAAGCTGAGGTGACGGTTCCAATTTTAACGCTTAGATCAGCATTATCTTTCAAAACTGAGATCAGTCTTGGTACAATTCTAATTAAATGTATTCCAAATTATTGCGAGAAATCGTTCCATAATGACATAAAGTATAACAGATAATATGCATTTTCGAATATGTTTTACAAGCATAGAACTGCAGCTCCGCCGGAGATGAAAAAATTTCGTTGAGCCAAAAGTAGAGACAATCTCGCCTCCTTGCGAGCCGCTAGGTCTAAAAGTTCATAATCTACGACCGTATACTTCCATAGGTCACGTACAGAATCTATTGCATTTTAATATGAAAATGTAACATGAGACATAAAAATGTAATATCAAAAATACATTAAACGAGATTATAGGTATATATATACCAATCAATGACAGAAGAATGGGACATGCGCAGATAAAGTACATATTCCAAATATTAAACCTTAAGAATCTGAAAATTCTTAGGTCCAGTAAAGCTTTCCAACTGGAAATAAAAATGAATATTCCAGTGAGATGATCGTGGATACATAATATATGTTTGTGCAAGAACAAGAACAAAGGACATTTCTTCTAGTGTGCTTCTTACTGCTTGGGAGCTGGAAACGGAAGTAATACCAATAGAATGAAAGCAATATTAATGTGGCAAAAAGCTGCAAGACAAAAGCAGGCAAGACCCATATTGACTTGCGTTTTATTGACACTGTAATTGCTCAATTCCTTTGGCTGCTCGTATTGTCAAACGTGAATATCATTGTATCTTCGCATATGTATTCCTGTAATTCGCAGGATTTTGAATATTCCATTTCCATTGGGAAGTTTCTCCTCAGATTACCTGTATTCAAATGGATGAGTGGATGAGTATTCATGAAACCTCTCTAGATGTACGAAGTATCATAGCGATTGCACATTTCAATCTGTTCTGTAACGCTTTGGTTAGATCAACATAATTGACGGCAAAACTTCCAATGTCGAAGGACTTAGTTTGAGATCCTGCCTCGAGCTTCACTTTCTTTGAATGGATGCCTGTCTAGTCTGTGTCTAACAGTTCCATAATTTCATCTACAATGAAGATGGAAAAATTATATTCGAAACTACATCAATATTTTACTCAAAGTATTTAAAAGTATAAACAATAACTTTTGTTGTGTTACTCCTTAAGCTCGCAGCAGTGAGTTTTCTTTGTGTAGAGTAAAGGAATGGAAAATGGAACAAACCATTTATTCATTCGTAATATGAATCTGGCCTTACAAAAACCATTTAAGCAGTTCTTAAAAGTGCTGGAAAACCAATGTCGCGCATCCCTCTCATAAAATGCCCATGCTGACAAAGAGCCTTCGCATATATCTGGAAGCTACGTTCATTGAGCTTGAGCCAGCTCGAGCCTTCACATCCTCTGTTGAGAATGCATCTACTAAAATGACACAAGTCCTAAAAATGTAATCTTCCTTGGCATCAGCAAAGATACAATCTTAGAGCAACTACGAACTAGTAATGAATATGAGCCAAAGATTTCATTGAAGGACATTACTTGTATTGGATTGTATCGGACAGTGTGATAGAAACTTTACGAGTATGGAAGTGCCCCTATAGCTTCAAATTTTCTGGAAAACCGCAGCTGGTGAAAAATTGCTTTCCAACAGAAAATATGTCTCATTTAAAATGTGCCTCGACTAAATCTCCGTCGTCGTTTATGAATATCTTATATGAACGGAGCCTGGTGTGGAGTACATGTGTTCCTCGTTGAGAGCTCTAATTTCAAGATCCATTACTCTCCAACATGTTATCCGTCCACTCCACTGTCATACGATACGTTTGTGAGCATGCAGTTTCTATTTCTCGAGTTCCTTCGGTACAGCGCTCAGTGGTATTAGATAGAATTAATAAGGCCAGCGGAGCGGACTTATGACTTGAGAAAAAATACGATTACGATGTTGGCTTTTTCCAGTAATATACTACCAGTGTCGCTGATGAAGTGTTTTCTAGCTTGATGTTCCTTGTCCATAATCATCATGATCTAATGATGGCGAAATAACCAGAGAGTCATAATATCCTTAAAGGAAACATGCAGGCAGGCTTGAGCTTCGGAAACATGTTCCAAAAAGCCCTGGAGAGGATGTACATTTCAAAACAAGCTATCTGTCTACGTGATGAGTGTCAAACAAGTGTTTAGCAGCTAAAAGTGACGCAGATCAATTTGTCACTGATGCACGACGAAGTGCTACTGCTTCCAACTGAGAAACCATGAAACATAAACCATACCATTTGTTACACAGAAATCAGAATCACGGAGGATCATTGAGATTTGTAAGTCTGGAACTGAGCTCTCAAAAATTAAATTAATGCTGCTGATTAAAATGCGTATCTTAACATCGGTGATGAGGCTACCATATGACACTCCTTACGCACTTCCAAATCATGGTTATGTAACAAGACAAATTCGCCTTTTCGTAAGCATTTATTAACAAAAATCAAAGTTCCAGACCAGATGCGGAATAAGATGAGATTTTTGTATACGTTTTTTCTTAAATTAGTACTTGACTCGGTTGAATACGGAATACAGAGTAGAGGGGCAGGGGGAGAGATCGTAAGATACCATGAAATTTGAAAGTGTCACTTTTACCATGTTCGTGACACCCGTTTAAATTGGCCCATTTAGAAGGAGACAACATGGTGAAATGTATCCGCTGCCTTTTTTTAGTTTCCCTTCATTGCATCGGCTCATTAGGCAACATAACACGAATTTATAGTTTGGGTGAAGTTGGGGAGATGAGAACTGAGGTTATTTGTTCGCGTCTTGACTTTTGGATACGGAATTGAATGGAGGCTTTTTGTTCTAAAAGTAGACCGTCTCCCCTTTTTTCAGTTAAAGTAGCAGCAAATAACTATGTTGCCATCTTGGTCGAAAGTAAAATATACTTTTACCTTTTCCAGTATATAAATGACTAAAATATGAGAAGTTATAATTTTTCAGCGCGACGCGTACATGACATGTGTACATGTGACTTATATAGATAAAGCGGAAAGCACTGTTCGAAACGAATGCATGCCCTTCTTATTCACTGTTGATCCTTGACGAAATTGAACAAACGCATATCATCAGGAAGCTGGTAAAACTATAATTTTTTTCTTTGCTTTCACGTTATTGCTCTGCTACTGTTTTGTGAGATACACATCAGATATTATATCCTTTAAAATTGGTTCAAAACTTGTAACATTCCGTCAACACCAGCATATAGCCAGTGTCAAAAAAGTACAAATTGCTGTCAAATATCCATTCACAGTTTTAATCTTTATGACTGCACACTGCACACAAATTACATCTAGTTTTGAGATTCAGTTTTCATTATGCTTGTAATATCTGCTGAAGGCTTTTGTCACCACCACAGTGTCAAGTCTATACCGAAGAGTGACAAATATGAAAGGTTCTTCTGCTTTTTATAGAATTACATAACATACGAGCTACATAACTAACAAGGGTTAGAAGGTGATGGGAACCGATGATTGAGTGAACAAAATAAAAATGCCATAAAGTACCGCAAAACCTCGAATGAGATAAACAAACAATGAAGTCTCAAAAAGTTAATGAGATTCTATATAATTACTTAAAATTTGCTATCATAAATTGTTATTTACAGTTTACAGCCAAAAGTAGTCACACAAGTTACGCTTAAGCTATAGCTTTTCTTTGAATTTAAATTACAGAAATGAAAATGAGCAGCCGAAGAAAGTGTAGCATCGTTGAAGTGTAATCTCTCTCAACGGACAGACAAGTATTTTTTCTGGCATCGTATCTGAAAGCCAGAGTTTGGGAATACATATTTGTAGTTTGTAGCTGTTTGTGGATTTCCCATTATGAAGATCACTCTTCACAAAGACAAAGTAACCATGTGGTGCTGATTGCAGCTTGTAGCTCATTTCCTTGCGAGTTCCATTATTCCTCCTAAGATGACAATACATACTTGAGATAATTTATACATGAAAACGGCTTAGCTAATACAAATCTGCCCATATTTACAAAACCCTATATAGATATTCGGCATGCATTATTTGTTAACTTGAAAATCGTATTTTGTGGAAATTCCTCCAAAGCGGACAAGCATTTTCCATTGACAAAGGAATGTTGGATGAAGTGGTGTTGCTTAATTTTTCCTTCAGTTTTTTTCTTCCGCATATGTGTAACCAAGCATGGAAGAAAATGAAGACAACACACACACACACACCACGCACCATTTTTCCTCTTTTACCATTTTCCCGCAGATGGCCAAGAGGACAAATTGTTATGAGAGGAGTGCGGTAACGAGTTTCAGCATCAGTGAAATAGCACCAGTTGAGAGAGACTCATTCGACATCATCATCAACTTACGTGCGAACATAGGACGTCCGGATCAAGTTAAGCGTCTTTTGATCCGGACTAATAAGCTTTTACGACTGACGAAAAAAAGTCGTATAATGTGAAGTAGCATAACATAATATGCTAGCCGGAATGCCACACACAGCCACAAAAGAAGTGACCAAATGCCTAAAAACGGCTGTTATCACTTAAAAAGCAGTACTGGAAAAGAATGCAATTAAAAACTTAATGAACACTTATGCGATGGGCTGTAGGAAGAAAAAACTCTTATCTGGGCACACATGTTTCTTGTCAAACCCATCAGCGATTGTTGGTGAATGCAAATTTACTCAGGTTTTCACTCAAAGAAGGCAATTTGTGATGAAAATTTTCTTTTGTTCTTGATTCTGTTGGTTGAGGAGAAAACGAGTTTATGATTTCGCCATCAGTTCACTACAGATTTTCGACGGTTTACCTAAACCAATCCGAATTTGTAAACGTACATCAAATTTATTCTTACAGATCGCATATAAATCTGTCTAACTTAATCATACTTCAATATTCAATTTTAAGTGGAAACCCCTGCCATTGCTCAATACATTATCTATAAACTCATTCCAATCCAGTGTGCTTCTTCAGTTTCTCAACGCTGGTGGTTAAATGTTGAATAGACCAAATTTGGTTGTGCAATATATCAATATGTGCAATTGATTGAAACCACATTATCTCCACAGCATGAACATACTTGAGCAAACATAATAAAATAAAGAAAGACTCCTCATATGAAAAAAATTAAGAACGATTCATCACCCATTGGAATCATATCCGTCATTGCAGATGGAATTGTTTGTTCAAGCAGCATAGGCTGTTGTGAAAGGAAGAGACAAGGGAGCAACCATCTGGAAAAGGTATAAAATTCAATTGGAATTGGAAGATCATCCTCTAAAAATTGAATTGAATTTAATAGACAACAATAACGCGCATAATATAATTCAAGCCAAAGGCATTTGTGATATATTGTGTGGAGAGCTAAGTTGGTAGGGAGCATAAACGAAAGCATCATGTAATCATTCATGATCCACATTCTGAAATCGTCTTCTCCCTTGAAGCGGAAAGGTGAAAACTTTTACAACTCATCCCTTAGCACAGCTTTCTTTTGTGATCTATGACACATGGTTTTATTACCTGCTCCTCTCTTTTGAGTTTATTCTATAATATATATGTACAAGTACAATATGATCTTGCGCAAGATAGTTGGAGGAAATGAAGGTTCCACCTTACCTTCATTTCACAAGGATGAAAAAGCCACACCACACCACCAGAGAAGCTCAATAAATACCTTCGTATTTATGAAAGCATCTCCTGCAAAGCCAAATACACACACACTCTCTCTATATCATGGCATCATACTCTATCTTCATGTAAAAGTAAACGCAGTGTTGGTGGCAGAATAATAAAAGTGATACAAAAGAAATCTAACATCCTTTTCTTTGAATTATTATCTTCGCCAAAGGAAAGGATCCCAGGACTCTGCTAATAATATCCCACCTATTGAACATAAGCTACGTGTAATATTTGTTTATTTACTTAGAGCCAACATTTATACTCGCCTGTGAATTAAAATTTCTGTCTCCCTCTCCCTTCTCATATTTATCATTTGCTTGCCAACTGGAAGCTGGAAAAATTGTTTTCATTTCGCTCAGGAGAAGGGACTCATGAAACTGAATTACGCAAGATATCTATAAAGTTAGCATCAGAATCCATCTTCTGCCATGTTTATATAAAATCCTGTATCAATGAATGATGGTAGGCCTATTTCACAGTTCCAGTTGGATGCTGACAGAAAAACGAATTGTAAATGAGCATAAAAGGATGAGTGAAGAACTTGTGAATTTATTTACTTTCAAAAGGAACGGCACGAATCAAGACTGGAAAATGCATTAAGGAACGAGGATAGTCAAATATAACATATCTGAAAGTTGGGGTTTGTTCGGGGGAAATGGAAAAAAGTTGTGGTAGATAAACGTAATACTTTAAGACAGAAAAAAATGTTGAGAGAATACAAAAGAATTGGATGAATTGTGATGGTGCAAGCAAGTTACTCTTTTACTCCGCATGGAGTTCCAGCAAGAAGAATGAGATAAGGTGAGGTAACCTAATGACCACCTGTGTGGTTTTGAGCAATAAATTAGACAAAAGAGATTTCACGCAGTTCCTTGTATCGGCCGTATCTTGCACAGGGTAGAGAGAGAGAGAGAGAGAGAGAGAGCTCATATGATGTGAATTCTTTTGTGCTCAAGTAATTCAGTGAATCTCACTTCAAATAACTTCCTGAAATGGAGCTAATGAAGAAGGTATGCACACGAACATACATATACGCTCTAACTCATGTGCACTTTTTAAAATCAAACTTTGGACCTAATCCAAAATTATCATCTCCTATTTTCGGTTTTAAGCTACAAGATTCACAAATTCCGCACAAATTGTAAAACCCCATAGGACAGAATTGGTTTAGTGCAATCTTCCGAATTCAACATTGTTTTGTTTCCGTTCCACCACATCTTCTCTCCTTGTCACAACAAGGATTCTCACACCAGTCAAATTGTCAAATTCCATTAATTTTCCTCGGTTCGTCATTGTTCCACAGGCAGTTTATATCCTCATTTAGTTCCCGTGCACTCGTGTAGCCCACCAGGTTCCCACCAACACAATCCCTTTTCCAATTCTCTCAGCTCTTCCTTAACGATTATGCCTTTCCAAATATTTCCTGGAGCGTCCTTGATGATTGCTGAACCACGCGTTTGGAATCGTATAATTTTAACCTGGACCGTTAAAATCACTTTGTTTCCACGCGTCTACTCTACTTGACCGGAGGCCATCCAGTCTCTTCTCCCAGTCTCCCATATAGTCCTAGGTAAATAGGTAATTTGACAATGGTCTGGAGGATACTTTTTTTGTCATCCCTCATTTTCAAGTGAAAAGTCAGCTTTGCTCTCTCACACACGTATCATGTATCCATTTGTGCAGCTTGCCTTTTAGTGACGAGCAGGGTGTGGAGACAAAAGATAGACATTAATTTTTCTTGGATGAAAATCATGTCACACAGTTTGCCAACATTTTGACGGGTTCCCTTTCTTCTGTGATATATGGGCTTGCACCATGTAATGTGCGTGCGTCCATCCATCCTTCCATCTTCCTCTTCTCTTGTGTACGTTTCATGGCTCATTGTAGAGACCTTATATACTGATACACTTTTACGTATACAGATTGAATTTAAGTGCGCATACGTTATATAGGCGAAGTGACACCAAATAACAATTTCGGTACATGTCCTGAGGTCCTAGAGGAATACGTTCTCATTGCATTAAATGATCTAATGTACATTCAACACAAGCGGGTAGAAAAGAGAAAGAAATGTGGGATGTGCATTATATACTGAACGTTCTCGCATCGCTTTTAAAGTTAGGGATGTACATATCACTGCTCATAAATGCCACTAATGCGTTTTTACTTTAGTGACGTTACACAATGAGTACGGAGAATAGTCACACTTTTACCACACCGAAATGAAAATTCAATGCATAATCATCATATAACAACAATTGTACACATCTTCTCCATTATCCGTAAACGTTTCCCGTGTTCACTGGGGACATTACATTTACACATAAAAATGAAATGAGCAAGCCAGTTTTCCTACATTTATACTTCATTTATGTCCAACAAAGAAGAAAAAACTTTTTTTTTCATAGGCCACCACCAAAGAGTGTAAGTGTAATAAAAGGAATCTCCCAAAATACAAGAGTATCGGATGTGATATATTTTTTTTTCAGTAGTGAGGATGAGGCTGTATGTCCCACATATTACACAAAGTATCAACAATGCAGTGACACTTAAAATCCTATGAAAAGATATAGTTTGACTGATGCTGGTAGCGAGTGAAAACGGTGTGGTTGGTTGTGTGTGGACGTGGAGCGGAGGTGTAATGCGTCGTGTGTTGGGAACGAACCTTTCTTTTGTTGTGTAACGTTAAGTAACTAAAAGAAGTCTCCGCACACTACCACCACCAACGCCACACACCGCCAACCTCGATTTTTTATTCAAGGGATATACCAACAACAGAGAGCCACCAGCATCGACCCTTGACTGGACAAATAAAAGGAGACAGTGAGCACTGCATGTTACTCCTGTTTACTTACAGTAGACTGGATGTCGTCCTCTTTTATATTCCCCGAGTATAATGAATGATGCGACTTAAGGTCGGAAGCCAAAGCCAGGCCGAAGTTGTGTAGAGCTTATGAGAATTTGGTTTGGTAGTGGTAGCGTGTGGTTAACTAACTGGAGTCACCTACGCACATAATACAATCCATTCCTTACTTTATTTCCCTTCTAATACCCACCAAAAATCCAAAATCTCAAAATACTGGAGAAATCAAAAAGGATCTTTGTAGGATTCTAGCCAATACACATATATTCCGCCTAATATGGGATACTACATGGGCCTTACACGAGACTGAATTTATTGTAATGACATTCCGAGAGCAGTATAATGATCAGGATGACACTTTGAAAAGGTTTCGGGTACTTTTTCATCTTTTTTTTGCTGTGGGAGACCCCAGGAAGATGTATCATCTCAAAGGCATACTTAATGGCATCTGCTTCACTTTGTTGTTGGCCTTTTGACCGCCGGATTGATTGTGTTGAGTCATTGTGCGCATTATTTTATTACTGGTGACACTCGTAGTTCGTTAGGGCTGCGAAAGGGGACTTGACTGGAAACAAGGATATCCGAATTTGGGAAGGAATGAATAAGGATCATCCAATATATTGTGTTTTACCCTGGATTTTTTTCTCGTTTGAAATAAGGAAAATCCAAGAGAAAATATATGGCTTCTTGTTGAAAATTTAAAGGAGAATTTAAAAGTACTCGCATAATACTAGCGTGGTTCTCGTTCTTGAAAAAATTTATACTTGAAGTACCTTGAAAATGTAGTAAAACCGACGAGAAGCAACTTGCACATGTGTGGTTTATGGAGAGATTTAGATTTTCACGAACAATGATTATCTTTTTTACGCTCAGCCAGCCTAAAATGAAGATTCATAATAATACGTTATCTAGTCTAACATGTGGGTGAACACTTCTCACCTTGGTTGATTGCACAGTTTCGTAAGGACACCTTCGATTTCGCTTTTTTATCGCCATGTTCATTGTTTAGTGACGACGGTGCGTATAACCAACCTTGGTAAATTTTGTTGGGCCAACAAATCCCCTTTTCGGAAAATGTTTCCCTTCAATTCGTAAAGAATCGTTTTTTGGTCTTTTGTTGATGCTCATCAAGAATCACGTATGAATTTTAAGGATGTCAGCTACCGACTGACTGAAGATGAAGAAAACAGTGTACTTGTATTTGTACTCGGCTCAGTGTTAATTTTTCTCTCCGTTGAGTTGGCCATAACATAATGCGGATGGGGCGGGCGGCATCGTCTTCAGTTCGGATTTTATTTCCTGCAAAATGAATACGTAAGCGAGAACAATACATGGTGGAAATTCAATTTTATTTTTTAAAAAACAACAATGGGCGGCTTCCAATGTGAGGCATATGAGAATAAAGATTTTGTTCAGGATGGCATTATGAGCCATATCGATTCTTCTTCTATATTAGCTCTTCCACAACTTTGAATGGCTCAACTACGGCGATATGATTACTGTTGTGTATTTGAATACTTTCCAGGATGAAATAAATAAGGTGTCGGCTACCTGCTGTTGCTTCATTATGATTTCATACGTTTTTTCAAAGTCTAAGGTTTTTAAGGTAAATGAAGAAATGGAGAAAAATCGGAGATGTACCTTGAAATTACAGTTCCTTCTCTGATATCCGTGTCCACGCTACTAATGAATTGGGTTGGTCATGGTTAATTTATTTGGAGATTGAGTTACACGCATTGGGCTTTGTGTGTAATTTCAGTTCAGCAAAAGACAAATTGCGTTCATTTCAGACTCAACTACTCCGTATATAATGTAATGATTCTCTTCCTTAATGACTGATATATGTGTGCGGTGAACAATTCAAAGATCTTTTACCCATGCACTTTCAGAGCTTTGTAAAAATATTGATGAAGCGAAGGTCATGTGGGAATTTGTTTTTACTTGATTCCAGATTTCAGCGAGTTTTAATACTTCCTCCAAAAAATGGTAGACGCTTGCCATTTGTAACAATCTATCTCAAGAAGCAAGCAGAAGGAGCATGAGCATGTGTTCGAAACTATTTTAGGATCTTTAATGGATATACATGATCTGTGCTAGCGCTCGTCCCCCAACATGAGCTCATTTTTTCCCTAATTTGTCCCATTTGTACGTAACCGAACACTTCTCTTCTTCGGGGTTTCAAGCGGATTTCCTTTGTATTATGGTAATTACTCATTTTAAGTGAGTTACGATGTTTCTCAGAAAAAAATTCAAAACTTCTCATCTTGTATGTCGTGAGTGAAAGCATACAGATACAGTTATCATCAATAACATCATACTGCAGTTTCGTACTTGCACCATTCAGCTAAAGATTTATCCAAGTTATAAGCGTTGAAGGTATGAAGGAACTTGATGGTTGAAGTGCAGGGAACCTGTAGTCAAATAGGGATCCGAGTATGGCGAAAATTTATAAGACGACGTTGACAAGTTACTTGTATTTATGGTATTATCCAAAACCTTAATTTTTGTGATTTTTCACGGATGATTTGAATAGATTAGATTCATTATAAAATTTTAGTCTAGGTCATCTTCTCACGGTTTCATTCATAAACGTTTCATATGGTCGTACGCTTTTCTTGTGTGTGTATATATAGAACTACATTTTTGTCAATCACCTATCCACTGTCAATAAAAATACATTGATGTGCCTTTATGTCTGCTCTGATCGTTGAACTGGACTTAAGGAAACCATACTCTTTCCCACTACTTTTACACATGTTTTTGTTAAAAATTCTTCCGTCTGACAATAATGCAAGTATATATATAGGACCACCTGACAATTCACATTTTGAACAAGTAGCACAACAAACTAACAAAGAGACTGAGAAGTTAAGTAGAAGTGATAATGGCCATTATCATCATATTTATATCGTTTTCCTGAATAGGATGATCCGTGAATGAACTCACAATCTAGAAGTTATAACAATAAGTATTGAAGACACATATCACTTGTAAGTACATTTATCCTCAATGTGAAGAAAATGACTCCCAGAAAGAAGGAAATGTGGATGCGATATTTCGTATTGGAGAGCAAAGAACGTAAACTACGAGCACAAAAACTCTTTTTGTGGTCGAAATGGGTGGGCTAAAGAGCTAATGTGACAACAAGGGACTTATGAAATGTGCTATTCATAAAGTTAAAAAAAGATGGCCACAATTTTCCAATTGTTGTGGAAGCTCCGTCGAGCATCGTGGGAACGACGACCGCGGCATAATATAGAGAAAAATTATTAATGCATAGCGTAAGAATAAGTGGGCGATAGTAAAATGTCCATCCGTTTTTACTATCATTTTCATGTAGCTCACCCAATGTAGCGTTATGTCTCATCTAAATTCATTCATACAGAAAATAAAATTGATGCGTATATATCGCATTGCTTTCACACACTTGCTTCTAATTTTCCAGTTATCTTCCTTTTTGGACACTTTCAATTACCAACACAATGAGTGTGCTCACTTGCAAAAGCTTACATTTTTTCCAGTAAAAAATTCAGTTCTCAACATTTGGCTTTTTATTTCGAAATCGTTTACAAAAACATTTTCGCCTTCACATTCTTTTTTTCAATACAGAGACGTTCTCAACCATGGAGTGGAACGCGAACAAAGAGAAGCATAGAAGAGCAAGAGAGAGAGAGAGAGAGAGAGAGAAAAAAAATTGTATTTTTCAGGGAGGGCCTTCTTCTTGTTGACATTGGTTGGTTAGACATCCCTGAATATCTCTGCAGGGGTCTTGTAGTGTCAATAATAATGATGGTGGGAATCTTATTGTCATCATTTTGAGAGGAGATGAGTCCTAAGTCCTAAAGCTTTCTTGTGTAAAAAAGATGAATCTTTTCCAGACTGTGTACATACGCATTGCTACAAAACAGAAAATAGTAGAGTTGCTCTTGTAACTTGAAGCTGTCAACTTCTGATTTGCTTGACTGGCTCATAATGTGTTAAAAATCAAAATTGTATATACATACACACATTTATATATACGTAGAGAAACACGAATTTTCATGACTATGGCCTTGCTTCAGTAGCTACATTGAAAAAGTATCTCTGCAAAAGCACATGCCACTCCGCTGTAGACTATTTGTTCGATTCTATTTCGACAGAATAAGAGAGTACGACATTCATGTTGCAGAACACAGGAAAAGAAGCAACATTTAGAATGCTACACTGCTTCTTCCATTCTCTTTTTTTGTCGTTCGTGTTTGTCTCTTAGAAGATCAAGAGGATGTCAGGATGCTTCCTGCAAACATTCATAATAAGAGAATCAGTGGGAGATGTATTGGACTTGGGACGCATCACACACGAGCAATCTAATATATTTATGTGTGTGTGTTTATACACAATGTTTTTGTGTGCAAGTCAGCATGTGAAATGAATCTTCTCTTGTTCGCCTAATGAATGAATGAGGGAATGAATGAGAGGATTTTTACGAGAATGAGTGTGAAAAAAGGAGAAAGGATGATGAAAGTCAATGGCATGGGAAGCCACCCCATCGAAAAATTGTATCTTTTGTGGCAAAAAAGAAGAAGGAAGAATCCCAAAATAATAATGAATTGGAGAAAAAAAACCATTGGTATACACATATGTGGCCCAGGAATTCCACTTTTGAGAGATAAAAGTCGTTATCATCAATGACGAATGGTTTAGTGTGTGAGAGCTAATACCTGACAACTAGTTGGGAACCCAGTGAGCTTGTACTGGGGCAATTCCAACTTCCAACAAACTAGAAAAGTATGTATTTTTATGGAAATTTTTGCGTCATAATGCATGCAGCTAATTTATCCTGAAAATAGAAAACAGTGCATTTCTCATATATATATCTGTGCACATTGTCATTTAATACCAAAAAGGGGGGAATCCACTGTTATAGCATTGTTTTCGCTTATGTTTACCACACCAAGCCCAAAATATTTGCATGGAACGAATAATGATTTGTTCCGATTTCGAATAACATTTCCAAAAGGATTCAGGCACAAAAATGTTAAACCTCATCCTTTCTAGAAATACGATCCGTTGAAAGTTCACAAACGTATGAAGTACATACGTAGTATGCAGATAAAGGGACATGTTCAAGTTTGGGAAAACAGTTGCTCTTTGTTCTCAAAATCACATAAATCAGTTTAACCAGTTTTGGGATTTTGGGTCAGATTTTGGGATGTCCACTCACTCTATTATTTTCCAGCTAATTGCGGGCGTTTGCAAATTTTAAACAAAGGGAGTGTGGCAGATGTTGGGGTAGTGGTCACTCGCGCACAAAGGATACTTCCATTGTTTCAATAAAGGATCTTTGACTAAACTGTGGACCCACTTTTAACAACTCCGGCTTACTTTTTCAAATATACTTCTAGGATGTATCATGTAATCAGAGCTGCATAATATTTTTCACAACAATGATAAGCACCATCACCATCTTCCTAAAAGGTTGTTTGCCACGCGGACGTTTTGTGCTATAATGAAACTGTTTCCTACAGAGTGTAGGTGAAATTCTTTTCCTCAAGCTGTGTAGTTCAAGTGTGTATCGCATGCCACTGGATCATTGCATGATGAACAAGGATCCTTTTAATATCATCAGGATATCCATGATGACATAGAACGCAATTTAAAACCCAGCTGCAAAGATTATGTGCGAGGGTACAACACTATCTATATATGAGCGACTCTATGTGTCTATATGCCCATTGTAAGAATGTGCGAATCGCATGCAAATTCCATTCAAGTCATAAATCGTGTGAATTCCTACTGTTTCACAGCCAATAAAGTATGCAGCTTTATGGGGATTTTTGAACTTTGGGAATTTCGTTATTGTTAACTTTAGATATTAATGAAGACATTGTAATTCTCAAGAAGAATGACTGCAACTCTACACGAGGAATAAATCTCGTTCGTGAACCACAGAAGTGGTTATAAGCATATGTACGTGAGTGAGTATATATGGCTGATGCGAAGTGTGAAGGAAAATGTCAAGCGAATAAGGCAATGTTGGTAATGCATAATTGAAAATTGCACATAAAATGATAGCACACACAATTTCTCTTGTGCTAAATCCTAGTTTCGTGAGTGAAGTGCTGTAATGCTTTTCCAACTGTTGTAATGAAGTGTTTTGTTTTAAAGCATAACTGTTTACGTAAAAACAATGTACAGGATATTTCATAGTTTGCATTCAAATCGTAAATTGTAAATGTTAATGTACATAATTAGTAGAAAACCTAAAGTATGAGTTGCGTCTTTGAAAGCAAATAGCATCAACCTTTAAATTTTTGTATCTCCGTTTCTCCAGCAGAATATCATCATCAGAACGGAGTAAGTCATCGAACCAACCCCACAACCTTCTCTCCTCCAAGAATCAAGTCAGAGTGTGAGCACGGATTAACCCTAAAACCAACAATTCGATTGCATGATGTGCCTCCCAAAGAGAATTTGATTGAAGAACTCATAAAACAGTGATCGCGTTACTTGATTTTTTTCTCTCTCGTGGCGCTTCTTCTCTTTGCACGAAAACTCCTTATGTTTAGCGGACGTGTAGACATGACACATTGAAATTTTTACGTTTGTGTGCGTGTGTTTCTGGCTGTACAGTCTGCAGCTGGAGAGAACTATTCCTGAAGTTTGGCTGTGACTGTGATTGTAAGAACTGTGGATTTAAATATATTCTTGCTTTAATGCTTCCAAGTTTCCATCTCCATTATAAAAATGTGAGTCCAGTCCAAGTTGATGTGCGTCAATTCCATGTTAAAATATGCACAAGGTAAAAGTGAAACTTTTTGATAAGAAAAGTTTCACTTTGTGCAACTTGGAGAATTTAGCTAATGTAATTGTAAAATTTAAGACGTCCCACATCACAGAAAAGATTAAAATGGTGTAAGCTTCAAGTGTAGAAAATGGCAACAACTACAAAGTTTCATTGTGCTATGGCGTAAGAAGCAGATAGGTCCTGCTTCACTCCTCACATACAAAATTTGCTACAAATTATCCATGTTCTGTTGGCTCTCCTCTCTCGCCTGGACGAACTTTTTTTTGCTGTGATATTCATATATCTTGATTCTGACTAAATTTCCCCTGACCCGATGTGTAAATTACTCACTCACACTGAGGCACACTGCTGCGTGAGCCATGATCAATTTTTAATTTGCTCAAAGCCGACTAGACGTGACCCCGGTGTGTGCATGAGCAACACTAACATTGTCGGTTTTTGTGCGTTTCTTTTGGACATGTTTGCCTGATGCACTCTTTTTATACTGGCATTCTGAGATGGAGAAAGGGGAGCCGATGGTCAACTGATTACATTATATCCTCTCGCTTTTATCCACAATGATTTTTTTATTCTCGCCTTTTTCTCTTCTACAGAAGATAGATGAAGATAGGAAGTAGGAAAAGCTTTTATTGGTTCGTGGTAACTTGATTTGCGGGTGAATCCACAAGGCCACAAGAAGTGAAAAAAAACGTTAGTGATATTTATTTTTAGTGTCAGCTGCCAATGCACGATCCGGTAGCACGCAAGTGTTAGTAGTGGTATGCATATTAAAAGATCGGAAGAAGTCGTGGCGTGCAGTGGTAATGAAGAGAAAAATGCATGTGGTAACACAATAAATTTTCAAAGGTTTCACTATTCGCCTGGACGGACGGACAGTGAGAGAGAGAGAAACGTGAGTTTTCAAGTTTCATTTCAATTTTCAGAGTGTCCAGCTGCGTGTATGCATGCTCTCTACTTTCATACTTTATTGTTTTTCTTTCAATTGTTTCATAATCAGAAATGGGATTATATTGGAAAATGAAAAGAATTATTGTTGTCCACTTTTTAATTTAATTTAAATGTTGGACTTCCTCTCTCTCTCTTTCCCTTCCCCAAACAATATATCCTTTTCACTTTTCTAGCAAAAGCACCACTCCAAACCTTGAGCAGCACAAAGATCGTATATCTCACCATTTGAATGAGCGTATTTGGTTTCGAGTATGCCATATTTTATGCATGACATTGCAACGAAAACGCATCAAAAAGCAATAACAACATTCAAGCAAACCACACAGAGTGAGTGCCACCACTGCTGCCAGCAGAACTGACATGCCAGCCTCATGACATTTTATTCACAGTAAAAGCAAAGTCATCATCTTCATCTGCATCCTTCTCAAAACACTGTAACAAACATCCAATATAATATTCCAATTCACAAAATAGAACTTCTCCTTCCTTCTGCATCTTCATCGTTTTGGTCTGGTCTCACTTTAAAAGGAAAAAAGTCAAGATGAGAAGAGAGAGAGAGAAGATGAAAACATGCTTGCACTCTTCAAAGGAATGCACACATACAATCTTGAGATAAAGTTATGGTAGCCAAAAGAGAATGAGCCATGTAGCACTTAAGGAGAAATATGATGCTTAAATTGGGAAATGTAATGTGTCTCTGAACAAAAAACTCTGAAATACTGTATGTGCCCATATAGTACTACGCACACTTGTACAACACACACATCTCATATAGTTTATGATACTTGGACACACAAAAAAGGAAAAAATAAGAAATAACCACGGGGAGAATAAGAGATATCCAAAATATATATGGATTTAAGTACAACCACGGCAAGCAGTAGTGGTGCATGGACCTTCGTTTTTAGGTACTACCATGTTCCACCGTCGTGAATTCAATAATAAGTTACGATGCGACTCCAACTAACTCTCCTTTTCAAAAAAAAATCTTGTGTTACCTTCGCTTCGTGAAGAAACTGTACGTGTTCATCGAAGTTACGAGTCCAGCAGAAGACGAAAGAGAGAGAGAGAGAGAAGGTTCTCATTCTCATCAACTTTTCCCGTATGAATACATCCGTGTAATGATACAACACATACACATTTGCTGTATCTATACTATATCTACGTACACATTTTTCCCCTGAACTTTGATGTTATTTACTGTGATGTGGCGGTGGTGGTGGTAAGTGGAAACATATCCATATCCCCGGTGATCCCAGGCTGAACGAATTGAGCAGATATCACTCACTAAAAAGAAGGATATAGAGGCAAAATTCTCTAATATGGATGTGCATAGGTACACTCACAAAATCATATATTATGCCTGTATGAAAATACAAATGCATGAAATGAAAAGAGAAACATGTTCACGTTCACCAGAACAAGATGTAAAGTAAGTTATGTGTATTTAGGTATACATATTATGCTGCAGCAGTGAATCTTCCCTCTGGTTGCATACATATCTACAGAAGAAGAAAAAAAGTTCAGTTTTCTGTGTGCAATCGGTGTGGTGGTAACAACTAACTGCATGAATGCAACCCTCTCTTCGCCTGATGCACTATGTATCTCACACTTGTATAAGTATAGAGTGTGGAAGATGTGTTGAACGGGGAGAGAGAAAAAAAGTTAGGTTCTAGTTGAGGGTCTCTACCACAACTCCAGTCAGTTTACTCGCAGACGTTGTCAGTGACAGTCAGGTTTGACCATTTTCTCAAACTTGAAAGAAAAAATATGTGTTATCCCACTGCAGAGAATGCAGTAAAAGGGATTTCTGTGTTTATTTGCCACTTTGATAAATTACTCGACAATTTCTCCACAACTGAGAAATATATACATATTGTCTTAAGGAAATGAACTTGATTTTTTTCTGTGTGTGCAGAGTGCAGACTGAATGTGCGTGTGAAATGTCTATAAAGGCCACTAGTGTTTACTGATAGGACAGGTCTTTGTCAAAATCTTGACATTAAACTAGATCCTGCCTAAAACAATCCTGTGCTTGCCAACAGCACACAAAAATATCCTCATATCAGAAAAAAAGTTTTATCGTTTAATACCATTCACGCAGTCAAACACTACAAGAAACAAAACAGCGTAAATAAAAATTACTTGGAAGTGTTTGTCCTCTTCGACATGTCCCGTCCCTAATCATTAGTTTGTGACAAAAAATTTCCTCAATATTGAATATGTTGAGAATTTTGATCATCTTGGGAGAGCTGTAAACTGAGATAATTGTGTGTTTGTGTGAAATGCACATCTTCTCCACCCCCACGTCACCAAGTTAAAAAGGTATGCATTTAAAACGTTTATTATTCTGAATATTTGCTTTGCACGAAAGTTCTCTATTTTTCAATTTCAATCATGTTATCGCTCTTGTGGTGGGCAGTTTAGTTCCAAAGTAAATAAATGGTTGAGCATGTATGTTTTAAAACAAAGAACCAGTTTCTCCTCAGGATAAGGAATTTTTTTTCTATCCTGAAGGATGAAAGATAAAAACTGAAACCAAACTAAAACGTTCTTCTTTCTTTTACTCTTTTTAGGGGGTTGTTTTTGTGGAAAAGGAATTCAGTCCGAGAAGACGAAAAATATAAATAAAAGAGGAAGGGCAAAGAAAATCCCTTCAACTTCAAAAATGAACTCAAAATTTTTGTTACATTCAAAAGTTTGCTTAAAGCTCTGCTGATAAGAGGGGGAAATACCCTCAGAAAAGCAAGCTCAAGCTCTATATCTTCGTGGGAAGAAGAGTTTTTTGAAGAAGAATATTAAAACCAAATCGAAGAAAAAAATGGATCATTATCGCAACATTTTCATCGTCGTCCTAACGTTTATCGTTTGGACATCATCGTCATCCTCAGTTGCAGGCTACAGGGCTGATTTCATCCCGACAATGTCATCAACCGGAGCTATGCTAACAGCGAGACAACAGCAACCTCAACAAACTCAACAACAACAGGGATGTGTGTGGTCAACAGTGAACAATGCAAGGAACTCCACTTCCGCAACTATGTATCCACCATTTCTTCAGCAGCGGTCAGCTTCACCGGCAACGAGCAGTCGTGCAAATTCCTTCTCTCTCGACTGTCACGTCCGAACCCTCAGCAATGACTTCTCAGCCAACTATACTTTCAATCGGGACCAACTGGAGTCAACATCCCGTCTCCTTGTGAAATGCAATGACAAACTCTATTTTGAAAGTGTTCTCAACCCAAACCAGAGCTTTTTTCGCTTGAGGAATCTTGCCGATGTTTCAATACACTCATGTAAAATACGTAAAATCCCGACAAGGATTTGGGCAAGTCTGGGTTTTCTAAGAAGTCTCACCATTTCAAGTTTAAATGGTGAATGGTCTTCTGCCGTGGGAATGGATATTGAGATGGGAGCTTTTGAAGGGTTGTCAAATCTGGAGAAACTTGATCTCAGTCAAAATAACATTTGGGCTATTCAGGACAAAAATGTCTTTTGTCCGCTCCGATCCCTCCTCAAGTTGAACATGAGCCGGAATCGGCTGAGTGACTTGGAGGAGCTGAGCTTCGGCTCCAGTAGTGCAAGTGCTTCCAGTTTTCGTTCTAGTTTGAGTAGCAGTGAGGAGAGTGGGAGCAGTCCGTGTGTTATGAATATTCAAAACTTGGACTTGTCATATAACACCCTTCGCAAACTCAACCTCAACGCCTTTTCCAGGTTGAGAAAGTTGTCTGAGTTGAGACTACAAAATAATTTGATTGAGGAGCTGGAAGACTCGGCATTTTACGCTTTGAACCAACTCCGTTTACTCAACATCTCGTCGAATAGGTTGGTAGCTTTGCCTCCAACGATCTTCAGGTCGAACCCAACCCTCCGTGAAATAAACCTGAGCAATAATTCAATTTCTGCCTTGTCACCACAAGTGTTCTCCGGAATGGGGAATTTACTCTCCCTTGACCTCTCCCGAAACACATTGACCAGCCAGTGGATCACGGGCAGCATGTTTAATGGCTTAATCCGACTCATCATTTTGAAATTGTCCCACAACCAACTGAGCTACATTGATCCCAGCATCTTTAAGGATCTTGTAAATCTCCAAGCATTACATTTGGACAACAACAGACTTGAAAGCGTCAACCCGGGTGCGTTCCAGTCCCTCAAAAATCTCCACTCCCTTGACTTATCCTACAACAGACTGACGGTGATCGACTCCCGGCATTTCTCCAACATGTTCCTCCTCCGTCAGTTGTACTTGGATCACAACAAGATTCGCGAGATGGATGACGACTCACTGAAGAACTGCACAAACCTTCAGGATCTTGGTCTTGCTGATAATCACCTAACTCAAGTTCCTGTTGCACTCCGTGCCGGGCTCAGCCACTTGGTCACACTCGACATTGGCGAGAACCGCATTGAAACCATTACAAATGAGTCTTTCTCCGGACTTGGCCAATTGTACGGGCTCCGAATTGTGGACAACAAGCTTACAGACCTTGGCTGGGGTTTTTGTCAGCCTTTGACAAAACTCCGTGTGCTCAACGTAGCTCAAAATCGTATCAGCAAAATCTCACCTGGAGCCTTCTCCGATTGTCCTGAGCTGAGAGCTTTGCGACTTGATACGAATGCATTGGAAGAGCTGCCAACTACCCTTGCCCCTCAGCTCCCATCACTTCTCTGGCTGAATGTCTCACAAAATCAATTGCGATGGGCTGATTACCATCTCCTACCACAAACGATTGAATGGTTGGACTTGAGTTACAATCTGCTAGAAACCCTTGGCGGTCCGGTGAGCGATGGAGGAAAAGATACAATCCCCTATTCCCTTCGTGTTCTCGATGCTTCCCACAACAGACTGACAAACTTGGATTACACAACCATCCCTCCAGCATTGGAAACATTAAGGGTTAATCACAATCGATTGAAAAGGGTAGCCCCCGACACATTCATCCGCTCGAGTAGACTGAGACGTGTGGAGCTGATTGGGAACCAGTTGGAGAATCTCCCTTTGGCCGCACTCAGATTCCCTCCCGTCCCATCAGGAAAGCCATTACCTGAGTTCTACATTGGCGGAAATCCATTTGTGTGTGACTGCTCGATGGAGTGGCTGACCAGAGTTAGTCAGCTCTCTGTGCTCAGACAACATCCTCGAATTGTCGATTTAGATGCAATTGTTTGTAGGCCAACATTCACAAGACCTAATCAACTTGTCCCTTTGGTGGAGACGAGACCGAAAGACTTTCTCTGCCCATATCAATCTCATTGTTTTGCCTTATGTCATTGTTGCGACTTTGAGGCTTGTGACTGCCAAATGAGTTGCCCGACCAATTGCTCCTGTTATCACGACACTGCGTGGTCATCAAATATTGTGGAATGTTCCAATTTACAATTTTCCCAAATCCCCTCCAGAATCCCGATGGACGCGACAGAAGTGTATTTGGATGGGAACGATTTGCCCTCGCTGGGAAGTCACATTTTTATTGGGAAGAAGAATCTCCGAGTTCTCTACCTGAACGGGAGTCATGTGGAGTCGATCAAGAATAAAACATTCAATGGGCTCAAATCCCTCGAGGTTCTTCGCCTCAATGACAATCGGCTGACGGAGCTGAGCGGCTGGGAGTTTGCCGATCTGGAAAATTTGAGAGAGCTCTACCTCCACAATAATCTCCTCCATCACATTTCCAAAGAGACATTTGTCGGACTGATGTTCCTCCAAGTGCTTCGCCTTGATGGCAACTCCCTCGTTGACTTTAATGTTTGGGAATTGAGTGGAAATGGCTACTTGAACAGTGTTATGTTGGCGAATAACCCGTGGTCCTGTGACTGTGAATACCTCATCCCATTCCGTGCTTGGGTGGCCGCCAAAACTGCCATTGTTGTCGACTTTCATCAGACTGAATGCGAATTCGTGGGAGAGGAGCAGCAACTTGTGGTGGGGAGCAACAGCACCGATCATTTTTATGGAGACTTGAGCCATAATGATAAAATTAATGTCCACCATCAACAAAAGCAACATGTGCTCATCATCAACATGTGTGACCACAATAAAGAGCTTAATTTCAACTTTAATCCCCTCAACGATGACAATGTTCCCCTCATCGACAGTGAAATCCTGAACGGCAACCACATCTCCGCGGAAAAAGTTGCCTCTAACGATATGAACATTCAATTAATGAGCACCAATAACAATAATAACAACCACAATTACCCGTCAATTAATGACATCTCCTCTGCCGGAGAGACTAGAGCTGAGCATGGTGATGACGATGAGAGTGGAAACCAGTGGACCATTTTTACAAGTGTTTTAATCACTCTCCTCATCCTCCTCGTGATCGTCCTCTACTTCGTCTTTCGCAAAGACCGTTCCCTCTCCCTCTTCTGGCTCCAGTCCTGGTTTTCATTAAACTTTCGCTGTTGCTCTTGTGCCAGTGACGATGATCATCATGATGAAGAAGAAGGTGGCTGCAACCGGGGATTTATATCATCCCTTTTGTATTGCTGTTGTGGTGCAACTCCGAGACATGGCAAGAAATCCAATGGTGCAGGCTGTGGTGGAGGTATGGACGACTCTGATAAACTCTTTGATGCATATTTCCTCTATTCAAGAAAGGATGAAGATTTACTCCTCCAAAAAATTGCACCCGAGCTTGAGTCACCATCCATAAGCGGCTATTCTTCTGGTGGCTCAACAATGCCTCCTCCACCACCACCTCATCATGGAGGAAATTCGAACTTTTACCGGCTTTGCCTCCACTACAGAGACTTGTGTCTGAGTGCAGAAAATCCTTTGAACACTGACATGGTTCTTGGTGCTTGTGAAGCCAGTAAGCGTATTGTGCTCGTGATTTCCCGTCCATTCCTCCAAAACGAGTTGAGTCATCCTGGATTCCGTTCCACCATTCAAGCGGCGATCAACCGATATCAAAATAAACTCATTTTTATTCTCCTGCCACCCTTCACCGAGCAGAACTTGCTCACAATTTACCCAGAACTGAAAGCCGGCCACTTCTCCACAATGACAATGCTGAAAGGGAGTAGTGGAGTTGAAGCGTCCTCCAACTCCTCAAATAGCAACTCGCAAATCACCAGTCTTGAATGGAGTGATAAGAACTTTTGGTCAAAATTGAAATTGATTTTACCAACACCAACGTATTTGGCTAGTGCGAGCTCCCCGTCTGGACTCAACTCGACAAGTACGATTTCCAGCACTGGCTCATCTGCATTCTTCACAATGGGCCATCACCAACATCCCCACCAAAATCTTATTAACTACAACAATGCTCTGAGTCTTCACGAGTATGCTTACAACACAATAAACAGTCAGCAGAATCATCATTATCACCGTAACATTCTTCCATTCCAGCAACTCAGTAATGGAAGTACTCCTCCAGTGCCTAAGCATCACATTGCCCTGTCTGCCCCATCATGGCAGCAGCAACAGCAGCATCAACAACAACTCCAAAGTCAGAATTTCTACAATAATAGTCAGCACAGTCAAATCATCCCAATCCCAGGTTATCCAGCGACAATAACTTCCCCCACAGCTGGGATGCCGCTCATGGTGCCAAACTCTGCCTTCCAGCCCAACATCGCTTTCAATGAAAGTTTCCGAAGGCATCTTCAAATTCAGCAGAGTCAGAACCAGAACAAGATGATGATGAGTCAAGGCGGTAGTATTAACGCTAATCTTCATCATCAACACCATCACAGCAATTGTAGTAACAGTAGCCAAGGTCATCATCTCAGCCATCATCCACATCCCCACCATCATCATCAAGGTTCTCACTGCTCCTCATCCCATTCCTCGTCCACGTCTAATAACAATCCGAATCTTCATCCATACCAGCCCCTGGATGCAAATTACTCCAGTTCGAGCTCGAACGAGGAGCTCCTCGATCATGTTTATTCTACCTTAGATTCCCCACCAATTATTACCAATAATAATTCTAATAGTGCTGCTGCGAACATTGAACCTGGTAATAAGCAAATTAATGGTTGTAGGGATCAGCAGACAATTGGGGATGATAACTCGTCCTCCATTCCCCAAACTAATAGACTGAATAACAATTGTCCAAACTCGAATAATACAAATAGTGGTTCAGGAACTCAGGCTAATGGTTCCACTTCGCCAACAAATCCCAATAATAATGGTAGCAATAACAATGGAACCATGTACTTTGTCTAAAAATCAGCAATTTGTGTATATTTTCGTGTATAAAGAAGTTTTTTTTGCCAAACGGTTTCATATACAAAAGATATAGTTAAATCACACATGTCGTAAGATATAGCGCAGATTTTTCACGAAGTTCGCCTCGTTCAATAAATTCGTGCTGAAAAAAATATACCATATGAACTATTTATAGTCAAGCAGTCATTTTTTCCTGAAGTTTTAAACATTTTAAATAAGGCAGAGCGATGAAGTTGATGTCTGTTAAAAAAGGATATATGTATTGTGTACCTTCACCTTTAAAACATTTACTTGTAAATTATAAATATTCAGCTAGGTTGATGTAGTTAGTTAAGTAAGTTTATTACGTGACAACATTTTATATTTAAAACGCATATAATTTGTTGTTATTTATATGAATTTTAATAATGATGGAGACTGAAACCCATGAAATAAAAAAAACCGCTACAGGTATTTCAACTGAAAAGTATTGAAAAGTTGTTTGCATAATTCCTTTTAATCCTGACTGAACCAAAATGAAGTTGACAAAGTTAAAGTTACATAATCATGAGATTCCATACATTCATATCATTATCATTATCATAATACAATCCAAGATGTCGTTTCACTAAAAAACGGAAAAGGCTATAACATTCTCCTATCAGACACGTTTCTCCTTTCAACAATGAGCTCGAAGGAGGAGTCAAGATTTCAAGTCCTATTTTAGATTACTCAATTAAATGGTTGGATTTTGAAAAGGCAGAAAAAAAACGAAATCATCAAATCAGCATTTTGAGTCGCTCTCATCTCGTCCTCGTCGCATCTCACCAAACCGGCACATCTGTTGTCTCATATCCCCTTTGAATTGAAAACTTCATACATACATCCACGAGCTTCCTTTTTTATCTCTATTGTATTTTCAGCATAGTGCGTAAGAACATAGGCTCTCGGCGAAAAAAATGCAAGATTCATGGATGGATAGTTAGATATAGTAAAAGGCAGGTCCTCAAAAAAAACATCCTCATCGTCTCCGTGTCTCATCTCTCTTCCTCCCTCTATTTTCCATTCTTTTTATTCACTCTTTTCACATTATTTTTTTAAAGGAACATCTGTGCAACTGAGAAAATGAAGCCTTGGAGAGCAAGAAACATCATCAGCATCGAGCAGTTGATGAAGCTTAATAGAGGAGTATATAGAGAGAAGGCAGGAAGGAAGGATGACATGACGGACGACGTGATGTTAGTTACATTTACGTAGGTAAATAGTCGAGTACAATACACACAATGGGAATGAGTTACACACACGTCCAACGAGTCCTTTTTTACACCAACCACCACTACCTCCATGGCTGTCTTGTGTGAAATCAAAGGACGCTATATAGCCTTTTTAGTACATTGTCAATAGATGTTTTTACGCATGTAAAGGACGACATCATTAACATCATCTGGCGAAAGAAATACATATATATAAAAAATCCCGCTGTCTGAACTGAACTGAAGAATGAGCTTCTTCCTTTACAAAGTAGTTTGGTAATTTCGTTTCATTACATTATGTTATCACATCACCACCACCACCATCTCAAATGTAGACGACGTTGTTCAAGCATCATCGTTTCATTTTTATAGTCACTTGTTTGCGCACTTTTACATATACTTTGGATACGGGAAACAAATGTGAAGCTTTCCCCTCAGAGTGCATGTCTTTTTTCCTTCTTCATAAAAATTGTGTTGCATTTAGTCCAGTTCATAGTACGTCCTGTCCGTCTTACTGTCCATCCATCCATCCAAAACATATATCCTTCAGTATAGAGGATTGAAGAGGACTAGCCTCCATGCGAGGAACAGTAACAATATAATCAAACAACAAGACAGCAAACAAGTTGCGTGAAATGCGTCGAATATTTTTATTATATACGTACTTTTGTTACAAATCTCATTAGTAATTCTGATTGCATTTCCTTTACATTCTTTTTTCTCTTTTCCTTTGGAAAAAGGTGTATGGACGAACGAAATATAATTTAGCATGTACACATATTTCAGTGAAAATTTTGACGCGTACAAAAATGCTCTTCTCTCTGCTTTTGTGTAAAGGTATGAAAAACGCTTAAAGAGCTTCTATTTATGATTCCAGTCAAATAATAATACGTACTTGATTCATACAAAAAAATACAAGACTGCTTTTTCGAGTTGACTGTTGGTATGTTAAATGTTATATCAGCAAATATCAAATATGCATTCAAAACATGCCTCTTGTGTGTGTGTGTATGCATGGATGCAAGTATCTTTTCGCAGCTGGATGGAATGCTAAAGGCTAGTTGCGATTAAACTTGATACTAATCTTCTTTATTGGTTAATGAAGATGCAACGGAAGAAAAAAATCATCATCTAAGAAAACGTTCACTGTCCATCATCCCCATCATGAGCAGAGTTGTATGTTGTATGCATTTAGGTGTACATTTCCATCAAAAAAATCTGCCATCGGAGTATCAAGTTTAACTGGACATATTAAAGTCGTGCTGTGTGCCTTTCCTTTTTATACCTTGACAGTTGCATCTTAATATTCGTAATCCTCCGCAAAACACATTTTTTGAATTAAATTAAATTCTACGTACTTCCTGTTTCTTGGAAGTTATTGAGCTGAAAAATTCTCTCGAATTTTCTCGAAGGGGACAAAATTTCATTAAAATTTTGATTGTTTGAGTAATTGCACACAATCTTGCGGCTTAAACCAACTCATTCAGAAGGAATATGAAATGTGAAGTTATTAATTTATTTGCATCGTTGTATCCTGAAAGTCTTTAATTTAGTTGGATTTGGATTAACATTTTATCCTGAATGAGTGAAATCCATATAATAAGCGTGTGTGCAGTTATCCCAAAGGCTCTTATCTAAATCCCTTATTCTTGCCTCGCATCAGGAAAACAGACGCAGAAAAATGCGTTTCATTCATACTGCGTCGAATGAAACAAATACCTGGTGGCAATTTGCTTTTCGATTTGGAATATAGTTTTAGTGATGCGCTTACACTATAAAATGTATTATATCATCACATCATAATATATTACAGCCGCCAGAAACCAAATACGATTCAAACATTAGATATAACACAAGTTCCTTAATTTCTTCCTCGTTATATAATGTTTTCGAGCTTGAAGCAACTTTTTCCAACATTAACAACACGAACAAACCTGTGCTCCAACTCCAACACTCTACCTTGTGAATTTTTCTCAACTTGCCTCTTGGGTATCTTAAGACAGAACGACTTTTGATGTAGGTAATCTTCATCTGTGTGTTTAGGGGTCTTCTTCTTCTTCTCTCAAGATGATAAAATAAATGCTCATGTATGATTATCGCCATCGTCATTACGAAGAAATTGATCTAGTTCCTCACATTGTAAAAGTTGATATGCGCGTTTGCTTGCGCTCACACAATTCTAGAAAGAAAAGCTATATCACGTTGCAAAGAAGTAGTGAACACACACACGTACGAGTATCAAGTGTAGCGTACGTAAGCTGATCTGATGGATTTCGACTGATACCTTCATTTATATCTTATTAACGTTCGCCTCTGGCTCCAAAATAAAATATCAACAGTGAGTGAGAGCAAATCAAGGGGGAAGGTCGTTTAGTATGCATTTATGTATTGTTGAGCCATGAAATAAATTTTCACTTCACTTCAATAGTATAAAACCTATTCTATCCCAGCTCCGTATAAATACTTCTTTTTGCTCCCTACAAGAAAGAGTACATAATATACACAAAAGCTATCACTCTGCTACTTGATAATTATGATTGAATACGATCATGATAACCGGAAAAATTACAGTGTAACAAGGCTTAAATCTACATTTTACTCCTCATCTCCACATTCCAATTAGAAAAAAATCCCATTTTGGATTTTCATATTATTTATTGTGAACATTTGAGCATACATGATTTCGACTTGCGAGTAACAACTGAAGTTTCATCGGAACGAGAAACTCATCGGCAGACAAAATGAAATACTTTTGTATACTTATGGATTGTATAATGGCAATCTAATATGATGTATGTACTTCGACTGACTTGAACGATGATAGGGATCTTGTCAAATTGGATGAGACTGATTGTAAAAATGTTGTAACTTCTTCTCAAGGTTCTCCTCTTGATAATCCTCATTTATTTATTGAAAGCAGTTAAACATGCTCGATTTCAACTGTAAAATGTTAATCGCGTTACAAGTAGCAAATTGTTGACGCAAATGATACTTTGAAGAAGATATACCTTCTTCGAGAGTTTCTCTTAAGCACGTAACAAAATTCCCATAAAAGCAAATGTATAACGTGTATGCGTGCAAATGACACAAATTTCATAATCTATTATTCACATGTTTAGTATTGCATATTGCATCGCTGCACAACAAGAATCGAAAATGATTTCGAAGTTCACACATTTGAAAAATGAAATGCAACCAGCTACCAATAAATAAAATCCGAGTCTTTCAGCTCATCATTATTGTCAAGTAGTAATTCTTGAGCTAGGATAAATATTGGTGCAACAGTCTGCATCATGCAACACATCATCTCACACAGTCATAATAATCCGCTATATATTTTGTGTTTTGAGTTGGTGAACATGAGCACATATTACTTTCTGAAGATATGATGTGTGTAATCATAAAATCATCAGGTTCAGTAGCAAAATGCAAACAAGGGAACATCATCAAACAGTGTGTGTGCCTCAGAAAAAACAACAACAGCAGAGAATGAAGTTTACAAGGAAAAAAAGTTGTAGTTAACTGAAATGGATAACCTGTAATTTTCTCCTTGCAGCCAAAAACTTATAATATTCTCTGCTGCATCTTCTCCAACTTCTCCTTTATGCTGGTGGTGGTTTTTCTCCTCGCTTATAACTGCATTTTTTATACATTTTTTGAACAAAAATTACTGTCCTCCTCGGTTTAGGATGATGCACATGTGCTTTGGAGTAAATTATTGGCAGTTTCTTATTAGAACGAGAAGGGGAGACGTATTGTATTATACAGGCATATTATGAATATATCGCCAGTTAAGATTTTGGTTAAAGTTGATTTTTTTATTTTTTGCTGAGAGCACAAGCAAATATTTGTAGGAGGAAATTGAAATATAGATTAAAGTGGAGAGAGAGAGAGAGTAAGGGAAAATCAAGGGAGAAGAGGGGAAAACTTGTTGATTTGTTTTTTGAATGCGTATACACATGTATACTACACATGCATGTTTAGATAATCAAATGATCACGAGTATGATGCTTTTCTCCTTTGTAGATGACTTGATGGATGGTTGGCTAGATTCGAAATATAGTGAAACGATTATGTTTGAGCGTTGAAGTTGGAGGATGAAGTAGAGCAGAAGCTCACAGGTCGACTTTTTTGAGTGAGGATTTTAAAAGGCTTAAGAAGCTATGATATGCCGTCGGATCGGTTGGTTTGGTGAAGTCGTCGTCTCCGCATAAGTCGTCTTGAAGTCGTCAGCTAATCTATCTCCTTCGTGGGTTGCTCTCTCTCTCTCTCTCTCTCTCTCTCTCTCTCCGCTTCAAGCTGAACACAGCTTCTGCTCTCACTGCAACAGTGTATCATATCATGAGTTTGTAATATGTGCAACTGTTCTCTTCAGTATCAAAAAATGCTACTTGTGATACATGCTACTAGCTACTAACTTGTTGCTTGTTTGTCTACTAAAAGCTATAAAAATGATGGAAATGATGATAGCTTGTTTCTAAAGTATACATTTGTATTGCCATCATCATCGTGATTATTTATTGGACTTTGAAGCAAAGTAGACAGGTAAAAAAAGGCTTGCTATGCCCATTTACCAGCGTATTTGTTTAATAAAATATTAAGGTGTAATCACGGACATGAAGAATAATGTGGATACAATATATACTGACATTTGTGCACCTATTATTATTATTATATTATTTGTATGCAGAATATGCACGTAGGAGAAAATATAAAAAGCCAACACAAATATTAGAATTAGAATTGGATAAGCGAATGTGGGCGAAGGCAAATGTTATTTTTTGAACCATTTTTATGATTCATTTCTCGCTACGCTTGGGTTCGGTTTTAGAATAATGTTAACGTTCAAGAGAATTGCATCATAATTAAAGCTCCGACTGACTGAGGATAAGATTTTTGATCATTTTTTTGTATCTCAGCAATTATCCTGCTTTTGTGCACAACGTTGACGAGAAAGTCAACAGCAAGACTTCCGGAAAAATTTCTCAAACTGCCTCAAGTCAAGTCCGATGGCAAATCGTGTTTGAAAGTTCAATATTACTGCTATTATACATACGTTCCCTATGGATCTCGCTCACAAAAGTTGCTTCACTTCCGACTCAAATAACATGTGCGAGTAATTTCCCAGATTAAAATCATAATAATAGTATTACACACCCGGAAAAAATACTTTTCCCAAGAGCGAAAGTTAATTTGAAGATTTGTATCAAGTGCCGAATTTACGACTATTACGCATTACATTTTACCGTATATAGCTTGTTTACACTTTTGTTATATTGTTGCAGCTGAAAAAATTTTCTCCGGAACAAAACTTCCATTTACATAACACATATTATACATGGTGAAGTTATAATCAAACGATTTTCTGACAGTTAACAACTTCATTTAAATTGAACTGGCATGCGGACTCCAATGTTTCTCTAGCTCTCAATTTTTGCAGTCGGATGGAAAGGGTAAAACGAGATAAGTGCAAAAGCACATACGCACATAATAACCATATTCTCCATGTTCTTCAGGCAATAACGCCTACAACCACTTGGGGTTTTAATACAAGCTTCCCTCATTTCATACTGTTCAGGAGACAAATCCATAAAACGCCCGAGTCGAAAACCTGAAATCACACAAACACAAATGATTGTTTTGTTATAAAAAAATTTTAAACCCAAAACAACTGTAGTTGAGATGCGAATGTTGAGATCAAATCTGCAACGGTATATAATCATATATATGTCCCTTCTCAAAACATACAAATTATCCCATTGTTAAAACAGTTGTTTTTTTGTTCTACGACATTCTAGCCATATTATGAAGTTGTTCCTATTGCGGTGGTGGTTTGCACTTGGTGTGATATTTATGTATGTGTGTTGTGTTGTGGTGGTGGTATATTAGACGGTGGTTTGGCTGGTGACTGCGTGGGCAGAAAACACGGTAGTTGTGTGCGTAGAGAAAATGACACGAAATGTGCACACACCAGAGAGCTACTTGCGTATTCATGAGGTGTAAAATGTCACATTGACTCAAATAAAAGAGACTAATTTCATCTCCTTATCGAGTCATGCTCATAATGGTAGAAACAGTGGCAATTTCTAGCTTTTGCCTCAAAAAGGACTTTACATGATTTCCTCTTATTTGCTCCAAAAAAAATTTGCATACGCACAAATATGCCAGAGCTCGTTTCTTCCACATTTTCTCTTTAACACTTAAGGATCTTCAAAAACATTCAGAAGTAATTTAATCAATGGGTTTTCACATCCATGTGGAGCAGATAACATGTGCTCATTTTGTTTAAGTAAAAAATTTCAGATTTGTTATAGTAAACCATGTTTTTAAACGAAATATTTGAAATATTTGAATGGTTTCACGCAAAGTTTGTATGGAAGACTTTTGTGATAGTGAAGATCTGCGTGAAGTTTATGTTTGGTTTAATGTTTTGCAAAATTCTGAAGAAAATTGCTTCTTGTAAGAAAGCTTTCATTGCATATATCTATATCAATAAAGGAGAATGTCCGGGCGGACTATGTATGTATGTCTGTCCGGGGATGCATTCGAACAGTTTTGAAGATATTGACCTGAAACCTTCGCTACTAGGGAGAGAATCACCAGAAGAAGACAGTGCCGTATGTCTCGATCCTCCACTCCAACTCTAACCGTCACTTTTTAACCGTCACTTTATTTTTCCAAGTAGCAACATGGGGCATGCGATATATCATTCGAATCGTCTCGATGAGAAAAATCGATGCGCATAAACAGTTTTTGCAATTTGACCTTATAAAACGGGTCAAAGGTCAAATAGGTAGTGTTATGGCTTTAACAGCCAAATGGTTTGACTTTTTCAAAATCTGACTTCACCAATCAACAAGATAGGCCAGAAGACAGGTAAACTTCTTAAATACGCAAAATCCGTTAACTCTAACCGCCACTTTTTAACGGTCGCTAATTTTTTCAAATAGCAACATATGGCATGTGATATATCATTCGAATCGTCTCGATGAGATATAGCAACATGCATACATGCATTTTCGAATTTGACCTTCTAAATGGCGTCAAAGTAACCGTCTTTATTTTAAAGGTCACTAATTTATATGGCGTGTGATATATCGCTAGATTCCATATATCCACATGAATCTAGATAGCGTCAAAGCCGTCCAAATATTTATACTGATCAAAAATTATATGTTCACTGCAGCAATAACTTTGCCGCCTCCTTAATTTTCGCGGGCAAAGCCGGGTATCCCGTCTAGTATATATATAAACTTGAATAAAAATAAAGTGGCATTTCACTGGCAATTTTTTTGCCATTGGATGGAAGCCAAATGGGGAAGCAGCATGATGGTTTCAGAATATTAACGAGAAAGTGAGAAGAAGGATGGAAAGGCGAATGACCAAAAGTAAATGAATTAAGAAAAGATAAGAATCAGATTTAGTAGCTCTTTTCAGCGATTTATTAGCATAATTGAGGTAGACTTTGTTGCAGAATTTTAGGGGAAAATTTCAGCTCAATAAATCTGGCAGATGTGAAGGATGTGAATGCGAGTGTAATTGAATTTGGAATATTTACACAAGCCTGACTTCGTGTTGCACCTAAGTTCTGCATGAAATTCTACTGTGGCTCAAGAAAAGCAAGATATGATATAACATTTCAGAGTATAAAATTCTTCAATTCTTCTTTGAATGGTGAGGCAGACATTCCTTTTAATCAAAGGAAATGAAATAATGTGAAAATGGAGCACGATACCCTGGCCTGGACTAATTAGCTCACCATAAGACCAGCTCCAGGAGGAGGAGAGGCATTTGCTTTTGTTCCTTTAATTAGAACACGAAAAGTGAGAATAAAATATGAGACCACATGCCGTCGTGAAGCATACCTAAAATTCTCGTGAATGTATCGTAGCCATAAACTTCCTGAAAAGCCATTCAAGGAAGCACGCATCCTCAAGAATTCCAACACAAAATCAGGCAAATGTGGAGTAAAAACTTTTTCCATCAAAATGCGTTCCATATATTTTCCTAATTTTTCTCCAGATTCCTCCAGGTCCTACAGATATCCGGGGTAGTTCTCTGGTCTTGGTGAGATGCACACTCGAACGTCATCCTTATTACAAATTATGACACCACAAAATATCTAGAACCACACCGAGCTATGAGCAAATGTCCTCAATTCGTGAAATCTCCAGCCAACTCTCCAACTCCGAGTAAATATAAGCTTAATGATGAGCTACGAACGAACGCATACTCACCACAGGTCTGTACACTGCTGCAGCAAAAAAATATAAGCACTCACTGATTATGATCTTTTCCAGATTAAGACAAAGCCACGGGAAAAAAGGAACACTTCACAATTTTCCAATAAAAACACAATATAATGGCTTACCTCATGACAGCGATAAAAGTAAAACCGCATGATTACACATATAAGGTTATACACACATCTTCTGGCTTAGCTACACTGTGTTTTTTTCATCAACCAAAAAATATCATTTTTTGAGCTCAAAATTTCATACCTTTTCCTCAAAGGTGAGTACGTTACGTTACATCTATATGCTTCCATAAAGCAGCAAATGGCCATTATTACCACATTAGTAGATATGCAATAAAAAGAGAGTAATTTCAACTGAAAATTATGGTGGCTGTATGCTGTGGTATGTGTTGTAAAAAGTGATGATCTGCATCTGTTACATATATACACACACATATTATATTTATATCTGTAATCAAAACTCAAGTTTTCACTCACTAATTGCAAGTTATACTAACTAATAACGATACACTTTCAAGATATTTCTCTTCATGCCTAACTTATGTTTCCTAAATGTCAAGTTCTCGTCCATTTCATTACACATCGCCGCGGCTTAGTGCACAAAACGCGGTTTTATTTTTTATTTTTTTTACATGCGCATCCCATCACACTGTAATCCTAATTACTACACACAACATTTTCGTTACATAATATTCCAGGGTATTTTTTGGGTAAAAAAGTAAGAGAGAAATGTGCTTCTCATAGTTTGTGTTTGTGGTTTTCCATACTTTTTTTTAATCCTTTCGACGACGAGGACGACCACAAGACAAGACCCTTGTATTGCACGGAGGAGCATATAAAGCATAATTCGTGGCAGCCTTTCCAAACTCTTGTCTTGAAACACGCCTTTTACAAATAAAGCTTTTTCTTTAGTTATGATGACGAGCCAAGGAGGATCGTCATCGTATAAAATGCGATCCTCCCACTTCATCTAAAAATGTATGTATTCCTTTCATGTACACCTTACGAAAAGCTATAAAAACAGTATGTTTGTTGGGGTACATATGGAGAAACGATAATCGGAATAAATTGTACGGACAGAGGATGACCAGGCCAATAACCAGCATAAACTCATTTCAACGTTTTTTTTCTTAAAAGATTTTCTCTGCTAATGTTTGTCATACAGGGTGATCATGTAATGCTTATATACTGTGCCTATTACACCTTCACTGATCATGTCGTGAGCTATATTAAAACATCCAAAAATTGAATAAAACTTAAAGGCAGTTGTGTGGAGGGAAGATCAAGAGTAAAAAGGAAATGCAGACGTTTCTTTTCACGAGTGTGCCAGTATAAGCAAGCAAGCAGACGTAAAATTGTTTCGATACAAAGTTAACAGACAAAAGTAGAAAGGGACAAGACAAAAGAAGAATGGGAATGAAAGAATACGAAGGAAATTCAGAAGCAATTTTTAACAAACAAAAGCATGAAGAGAGGAGATGTACATAAAGCTCATGCCAAGCGAGCCGGAGAAGGACGATGCATGGCACGACGAAGAAGAAGACGTGGTTGATATGTGATGAGAAAAGAATTTCAGGTATCATATTGTTTCAAAAAATTCTCACCTTTATAAATCTTGAATTGAGTCTCCGCCTCCGAAGAAGAAAAAATCTTCTCCGTCTGAGACCATGGTCGTGGTCGTGGCATTGCAATAACAAACTTAGAAATACCTTTAACTTCTTCGCCTTCAAGCTTCGAATCAACGTGGAAATTTTGGACCGTCCCAAAAAAAACCTTCAGAGTTTTCGAGTAGAAAAAGGGTGTTGCTTTTCGCCGAGCTCTTGTGGTTAGGTTTTTACCTGTATTGCAATATCTTTTTCCTCCTTGAGTGAGGAAAGAGGAATGAATATATGAATTTTGTTTTTGCTTCATCCAGCATCCAAAGAGACTGACAGGTTTTTCTCCATTCGTTTTCTTTACTCATTCTTCTTGGTTTTTGCGGCTTTTCGTTTACTTATTAGCTCCGTTTTTGAGGTTGAGACTTCTCATCTCATTCCTCTCGGCGTGTGGAAAACATGTGAGAGTGAGAAGGCTTATGTTTTTCTCTCTCATCCCGAGAGAGAAGTACACATGATATACAAGCTACTTGCTTGTTCGCTAGTTGTTTGCTGGCTGGTTACTTGCTACTGAAGATTTAAAAAATTCAGTGTGTATGTTTCCCGATGAAGATCATTATTATTACCTTCATCATCACTATTTGTCAGTGGTTTTTACCATAAAGAATGCCGTTGCTTCCCTTTCTCCAACTTCGTTTCGAGTTCATCCTCAAAATTCTTTTTTGGAGCACCTTTTTTTCCTTTTGCCCCTTGTCCATGTTAATCACCTTTTGTACATCTACAGATTAGAGATGGACTTAACAGTTTTTTTCTCTATCTTTAAGGTTAAGTCAAGTCGGAGGTGGGACAAATATGTACATTTTTTATAAATTATTACAGATTTTTTCCCTACTTTCTTGAGAAAAAATTGATTTAAAGTAAAAACCACTAAAGAAGGTTTTTCCTAAGCAGGGATCAGACAGATAAAGTTTTTTTTAGCTTGGAAAGGAGTTTTCCATTTTTTGACGTGAGTAAGCAAGTAAGCGCCTTCAGGCTCAGGCTTAGAGTAAAAACATTTCAAAGTTTGTGGGATAATCCTGAGAATTTTTAAAGAAATGCTCGCGGATATAAATGTGTGTCATGCAATGCATGCACATTCCAAAAAAAAATTGGAGTGACTGACGTGGGAAATAAGTGCACAGAACGCTCTTTTTTAGGTAAATTAACTTGACACAAATTTAATCCCCGAAAATATACAAGTCAAAAGAACGGGCGATTCCACACAATCCTCAAAAATAAGGTAAAAATATGAGACCTTTTCCCCTTTGTTTGACACAAAAAGTAAAACACAAGACGTATATTACTCAGGAACTAATGAGACCTGACGCCTTGTCACAAGAAGCCTGCTGATATCATGATACAAAGTTGAGAGATTTTAGTCGCGACGAGGATTTAAATATTAAAATATATCTGATTTTCAAGACACACAAACTTCTCGCTTCATAACCATTTCTTCCTCACCCCCTTCGTGATTATCTTTCTCCGAAAATCTTTGAAAAATTAAGGTAATTTGATACCGCACACTGAGACTGAGATAATCATTCGAAAGTTTTGTGTCTGAAACAAAGAAAGGAATGTGGGACAAACTATATGCGTTTTAAAATGAGCCAGCCAAGAGCATGTAAATGAAATGTATACCATATGCTGACTTATTACATGCACAAAATTCTTGAATTCTTGTTATCAAAAAATATGAATGAATGAACATACGAAAAGGTATACAACTTCTGAGAATCTATAAAAATTACCTAGAATTTGTTTCATTAGCATTTATACATATAGGCACATATTTAACAATTTCAGGTTACGAATGTTACGAGACGATGAAAGGAGCAGAAGAACTAAACAGGTCACGTCTGAGACCTGAGAGACAGACACAAAATACCAGAACCTAAAGTGACAAATATTTTCCCCGTGTGAAATGAAAGGCTTGCAAGCTCATTGTCAAACTCGACTGTCGCCTTTTACGAAACATGTATATTTACATACGCACATATTATTACAGTCAAAACACTATAAGACCTGAAAAAGGATTACTTTTCATGAAAAAATATATAATACACAAATGCTCACATTTCATAAGATCGTAATGCATAAAATTAAGCAAACATGCCGCAAACTTTTCCGTAAAAAATACTCAATTATTTATATCTGTTGAAAACAAGCTTTTTTTGCTATATCTTTCTCTTAATACTCTCAACTGGACTCGGACTCGACAAACGAAAAGATTAGAAGGAATTACTGAAAATAATATACCCGTACGGGGGAACGGATAAACAGATAGCCATTAGTAGAAAATTGAGATACGCGCAATGTGTATAGAATAACATAATAATAATTTTCCGACTTTATGATCCCTACTTCCTTCCACCATCATGGTCGTCACATATGTATATTGTGTGTACACAGAACGGTGAAAGGGGGAAGTGACTATGTATAAAATACATTTTAGTCTCCCTATTTTACCTGTCCCTCATTCATCCATTTCCCCGGTGAGATGGTGAGTATATACGACTTCTTTCCACAATGTAATCGAATTCTTTGTTCTACCAATTTTTTAAACAAAAAAATGAAGGGAAAGAGGAAACTCAAGGGATTGTATTTTTATGACAAAAACGAAGCTTTCGTTCGACTATAGACTAGAAAAAGCTGTGGACCGTGGTGGCTAGTTCGATATTTTCGTGATATCACAACGTTTGGATTTGGAATGGATGTTGGTTGCATGTAACTACAAATCCAGAGCAAATATCCTGAATCGTTCAAGTATTCTATGACATGGAACAGTAGTAGTTGGTGATGGGAGCGTTTAGTTGGTAATAGCCCAGTAGCTGGTTTGGCTGAGCTGAAGCTCTGTGAGCTGACAGACCGACGAAGAGAACTTCCTGTCTCTCTCTCTCGCCTGATATTCTGACAACGATGACTCCTCCACAGTCCACACCGATCGCGCATTTTTAAAATGGAAGCAGCGAATGTTGGTTGAGTGTGTACCTCAACCAACTGCAGTTGACGATCGAATCATCATCATCGTGATGATGAAGAAGAAGAAGTAAGTAGGTACGAGCCATTATCCATTAGATCAGCTTTTTCTCGTACAAAATGTAGATTACCCCTTGTATCCCATCCTGACTACGTGTATTACTTAATGTGAGCCGGCTGACAATGTTCTGAAAGGGTTAGCGAAAAGAATGAAATGGATGCTTGTTTTTTTATCTTGTGTTTAAAGGTTTTAGGTAAGTAAGTATATATACCTATGCTTGTAGTAGGAGACAACGCTTACAGTTGAAAATTTGAGGGTGAAAAATTCATGAAGCATGAATGAGCTGATGCGTGTGATGCATAATGTGATGTAACACAACGCGTATCAAATGATGGGAGTTTTGTGAGAGTTTGGTCACACGTTGTCTTCTCATTGGCTCCTTTTAAACTTCGAGTTTCACTGTGATAAGATAAAACACATTTTTCTGCTCTGACGATGACTAGGCCAAGCCCAACCCAACCGTCCAAAAATACATTTTGATGCCATTTTTTAAAGTTCTCAATTTGTAAGCGAAATAATTTACAGCAATAGTAAAAAATATGTGAAAGTTGAATTGATTTTGATAGAGAACGTTTTACAGTGAGCTTGTTTACAGGAATAATGCTTGCGATTTATACATGTGTCTTTGATCTACGATGGCTCATCCTGATTTTGGTAGCTTGCCACTTCCGAAAAATACATGGTCTCTGATTTCCCTCGTCATATACGGAGCCCCAAAGAAATCCCCGACATCTGGACATACTCTCAACTGTCTTACTCTCTCCTTCGCTTCCTCATTCGAAACGGGGTATTCCAAGAGCTTCCTCATAACCCAAGTCGTATGACCAGAAAGTCCGTCAATAAGCTCTAAAGCGTTCGACACTTCATCACCCTCGCCAATATTCTTTTTGACAGGAGGAGGAGGATTTGCAAGTTTCAAATTAGTTTCATCATCTTTTTCTTCTTCTTCCTTGTTTCTTTTTCGCTGGTCAATGACTAACTCATCCTTTGCCTTCACTTCCGCTTTCTCCTCGTCTTTTCCATGTCCCACCTGCTGCGCTGAATTAGGGATCTGCTGATTTGGAGGATTATTATTATTGCCCAATATTCCTGATGATTTAGCGGAGGAGAATGTGCATGGCGATATTTTTGCTTTTGTGACTACTTCCTTGACAGATTTTGATTTGGTTTTTGGCAACGGCACAGGGATTTTCGATTTTGAGCCTCGATCCTGGTTCGGAAGCATGAAGATGGTCCCACTAGACGCAACAGTAATTTCAGATCCCGCTGATGATACCACTGCTGACGCGGAAGCTGGCGGAGTAGTAGGCGGAGGGGGAAAGGATGTTTCAGGTGCGTTACTTATTGAAGAAGATTTTTTCCGAATTCCTTTCAATTCTTTCGCATCACATGCCCCAACTGTATCATCCTTCGAATTATCAATGTGTTGCGGTGGCTGTTGTGGTGTGGTGAATGCCGGCATTCCTTTACCACCTCCCACGTTTCCTAACGTTCTCTGATTGTCAATAGTAGAAGCTTTCGCAACTTCCGTATTGATTCTGTCACTTACCCCTCCTGCTGAAGTAGTATTACTGTTCTTCGTATTGGCAGCATTGACCTCGTGATGTTTTTCATTGTTTGAAAAAGTTGGTATTTTCGCAGCAGTGACAGGAGGCATTTGAAAATTCTTTGAACAACATGGCGGATGAGCAGCTGAACTTTCTGAAGTTGTCGGTTGCTCCTCTTTACAATCATTGAAATTGACGATGGTTTTCGGAGAATTGCTACGATTATTGTTACTGTTAGCCCTGAACAAAGAAGATTCTTCTCTATCGACAGGATCCTTAATTGTCGGCAACGCCTGTCTTCCATTGATGTGACCGTTGGAAATGCCTTCAAGTCAGATTCAGAGAGAAATTAACGAATATCTTACGATTTTTTTTACTAAATTCAATAGATTTTCGCATTAGATTTCTCTCTCTCTCAAATTAAGCATTATTTGTGTCTAAAATCCTGTCACACCTTTGCCATTTATACAAAAGCGTGTGCTCTGATCACTATCCGCGTCTTCCCCTCTCGGCGAGCATGATGGCAAATTCGATGAGGACGATAAGGATAACGATGAAGAAGGGGTAATCCTTCGCGAAGAATCTTTTGCTAGAATCTCCTCAAGCTTTGTCAAGCATTGAGGATTCTTGAGAAGTTTGAGCAACGTCTCTTTGGTCAAGTCTTGAACTTCATTTTCCAACGGTTCAATGCCATACTTTTCTTCATAATCGTCTAAAAAAGAGTCAAGCCTTTGTGTGCTTAATGGAGCAGAAGAACACGAGGGAAAAGGAGAATAAATTTCTGATGATGATGATGAAGAAAATCGAACACGAGCTGGTGTAGGTGAACCGTTCCTCCTTGGATTTATCCTTCTGTCACTGAAGTGGACATGTGAGTGTTGTTGTTGTTGGTCATTTTCATCACTTATAAAATTGGGATTATTGCGGTTTTCTGCTGTCCCACCACGAAGAAGGGATGATGCCAAATTTATAGAATTCCCGTTTAATGAAGATAATCGAGCCGGTGGTGATGCAAGAGAATCTTGCGAAAGATTTTTTGTCTGTCTCTGCTGCCTCCCATTGTTGGACCAACGAATTTCTCCACTCTTCTCCATCATTAAATTGATGGGAGGCTCACGAGTTTGTTATAAAATGTCGAATTTACTCGACTTCCTTGACATCTAAATTCTCTGCAAAACAACGGACCCAAAAAAATGCTCACAAAAGTAAGGGGAGGATTTGAACAAAACGTCTCACATCTTCGCATAGTTACTTTCAGACGAATAAAAAGGAAAAGTAACGGATCTGATTCTTATTATATATTTTACTGACATGAGTGAGCGGCGGTGGTGTGTGTGCCATTCAGTTCTTTAAAAATTTAGGTATTTTTCTCGTATTCCCTATTAGCATTCATCCTTTCCGAATTAATTTGCCATGATAATATATGCTGCGTAGCACAATGACACTTTTTTCGAAGGGAACAATATGCCGATATTTTTCTCGATCATTTGGACGAGATATATAAGCCCACAGGGGAAGTTGTCAAAATGAATTCAATATTTTACATTGCTAACTTTATGACGATGTCTTGCTTAACCACGACTTCAATATCTCAGGACTCGAGACTATGCCTTATAACATCATACTACGTGTCTGCCTGCGTTCATCCCCCCTTCTCATACATGCTCATCTTTGTGTTGCTCGTTTTTTCTCTCGAATTTAGTCATCCTTGTCTCATAAATCCCTAGTAACAATGGGAAAACTCAATATTTACACTTGCAATTTCCAGTCCAATCCTCTTTCTCTCTGGGGGATGCATTGACTGTTGACTGCAACCCAAAGTTGGGCTCGTCTGTAAATTACAGGTTGTATGTGTGTGATGTGATGTCCTCTTCATACGTTCATCGTCTCTCATTCGAAAGACGACGAAAATCATGACTAGCGCGACAACATAATGCAGTAAAAATCGTAATCACACAAGAGGTAAATGAATGTATTAAGGTCTTTCAGTGACATTATTGCGATGATCTGCTGATTATATCGTGTTTGCACACAGTCAGAAGAATGCACGTGAAAATGGTTCAAGCCATGTCTGAGTCTGAATGTCTGCCTTTATGCATTGCCGAGAAAAGTATAGTTGAAGTTGACTCAAATGTTGTGAATGAATGCGTGCTATATGCTACATTATCCGCGCCTTTGCTTTGCTCATTTCATTCAATAGCAAATCGTTGCAATAATTTGCTTATTTAGCACTGCGCATGTAGTGTGTGACAAAATACATATACGAGAGAAATAGTTTTTTCTCGTTCGTGCACGTCACGGCTAACGCTTCATTACAGCTAGAGACGAAGAAGGGAGACTCAAAATGATCTTATATAAATATACTCGTCCCAATACAAACAGAGTTTTGTACTTTTGTAGGCGGAAATAAGTAAAATGTGTACCGTTACGTTTATTTATAAAGATATTTGATTTTGTCATTTTCCCCATTCTCTTCTCACTCCGCTAAGAACTTTCATTCACACAAATAATGTGTTCCCGATTCAAAAGTCACAGAGATGTGATACGATTAGATTTTACTTCAGCGAAGAAAAAGTCGTGGCACATATATATGTAGTTTAACATAATCGAAATCATCCTACAAAGATGTTGCAGATTACGACTCTGAGAAGATTTTTTTGGATTAAATCTTTGTAGTCTTTTTTATGTATGGGAGTTTTACGGAACATGTCTTCATACGGTACGGTTGTCCAATCATGCATAATATATAGTACTATTCTGTAAAGAAAGTTTCACATCTTTAAAACTCTCATATATCTTTTCCTTGTTTGGTTTTCCTCCGCTTTATAATTCGTCGTTGTCCCCGTCTTCGAAAAAATGAGTTGATATGTGCGCTGCACATGTTCAACTCTTCACGTAAGGATTTTCTTCTTCTTTCAACCAGCCCCATTTCTACCGATTTGCCGAGTGAGTAAACAAAATAGCTGTCTGCTTCATCATCCTTGAGTAGAAAATTACTTATTTTGTCAAGATCCTGTATGATGCAGTTTTTTTGCATTAGTCACGGGATCCATTTTGACCTGGATCACTATAGTCGTCAACTATGCTACTGCATTGTAGTATTACGAACTTCCATCGAACAAAAAATAAACTGAACGAATCGTCAGCAACATAAAAAAAGTTTATGCAAATAGTAGGAATGTTTCTGCTACCGAAATTTTCATATCCTTTTGTCTACGACATTACCACAATCATCACCAACTACAAAGCAACTTTTTCTCTCTCTTCGTCCCGAGTGTGTTTGCTCGATCATTAGTTTGTGTATGTATGTGTACTATGCACTTGAACTTGCTTCAGAACAGCACAAAAAAATATGCACATATTTTCTCTCGGTAGCAGCAGATAAACATGTTGCACACAAGAAGAAGAAAATATTTTTGCTGACCTAACTGACGTTGTTTCATATGAATTCATCGCTACTTTTACGTTTATACATTTCCCACAAAAACGCATGAATAAACTGTTCAGCGTGCTCATATTTGGAGTTTTTGAATCTGTCACTGAAACTACCCACACGAAAACTGCAAACAGACAAAAGCGGATAGACATACAAGATACAAGTGTAGTTTATGCAGATGAAAGGCATACAGAAATTGAATATTTAAGGAGGATTCTGGTGTAAAGTTTCATGAAATTCATCATCATCATGATATTTCGTGCCCCATACCTGCAAAACGATTGGGACTTATTTTTTTGCACCAGGTAGGTAGCTAGTGTTCATAACTTTACTACATCCTTTTTTCCCTTTGTTCACTCCCTGCCTCAAATACATAGGTGCTAATGAATAATTATGAAGATGAGTGTGCTTATGTTTGTGTGTGTACATGTGGAGAAAGAAATGAAGTTGGCAGGAACAAAAAAAAATAAGTAACACAGAAAGGCGAAAATGATAATCACACTTTTATATGCATATGCCATATACAAAAGCTTATGTTTCAGGTGGGCACTAGCACTACAATTCTCTTGTTGGAAAAAGATAATAACCCATTTCAAAAAAGCAGATGGTCATTTACGTAGGTATGTGTGCATGTTGTGTGCAGAAACAGGCGTAAATATATGCAAATGTTAGTTACACATTGACCATGTTTTTCTCTTTTCATTATGGCCTTAGTTCGTAGAGACGTGAATGAAGCTAGAGAAGAACCTACTTATTAGAAAAAATGATTAGGAATGAAATGAATTCATTCGCATACCACACGACAGAGAGATCCAATTATCAACTTTTTTTGCCAAAGTGGAATTTGCATTGAAACTGGATCAACTTTTGTCTGTACAATCGAGACCGGGATCACATAATGACTATAACATCAACTTGTAGAACACAAAAGGTTTGTCACCGTCACCGTCGCCCGATCCTTTGCACCTTTCATTCAAACAAGCTTGATGTAGAAAAAAATAGCTCAAAATTGAAGTGGCAAATGAGTCTCCTCGTTTTTTTGATCGGACAAATTCCAAACACAAAATGAGAAAAAAACGACAAAACTTTTTATTACTTCTTGTTATTTCATAGGGATGACGGGGACGACGTGGGGTTGCACTTCATTCCTCCGATTCGCTTTAATGCATGCCAAGGTGGTCCCTCTTAGTTTGGTGACTCTGCGGGTGAGTCACAAGTCGTATTATGTGATCTATTTACCTGGCACTGCCACCACTGAGCTACACTCAAAAACTTTTTTGTGTTTCTCCTTTTCTCTTACATGGTCTACCATGCACGATTTTTCTTTCCTCCCTTAAACCAATCCATCCGAGAAGGGAAGCTATAGCAGAGGAGAGTAAAGTGAAAACACGGGGAATTTGAATCGCTTCGCTGCAGCCATTAGGGGACGAGAGGATGATCGTGAACATTTGAAAAATTTGTTTCTTCCTCTTTTTTTGGTGGTGAGTGAACTAATTTCTTATAACTTCTGCTCCTTCTTTGTAATGACCCACTGCGTGAAGATTTTTTTCTGTCGATGTTATGCACTTATATCTGCGCTGCTAAATACCTTTAAGTTTGAGGAACCTACTTATTTAGTATTTTTCAGGGGGAGAGAGAGAAATAAGAAGATTGTATATTTTCAAGTGAGGAGGCTATTTAAATAATAATGATGAGAGTGTGTAATTACCTTTTTACCTTAACTAGAAATAGGCTGCACGACTTCACTCACTCATCCACTCATAAAAGTAATCTTTTCATATGGGCCGAAGTAAAGTAAAGTAAAAGTCGAATGTTACAAGTTATGCGCACTTATCCTAAAATAGAATAGTCTACTGCAGTTCTACATAATGTAAGAAAATCCTGTTTTTCCTAATATTGAATGCACCGCTATGATATTTTTGTGTTGTTCAACCAATGTATATTTTTGTATTATCTCCTTCGAATCATAATTGTCGTCGTCGGAAGGTTTAGTTTTCACAAAAGAACTAAAAAAATAAGATTTTCACTGATCCTGGATACATGAAACGCCAGTGTTACTACCCACCGCCACCGCACTAACGTCATCAAATTTACATCCGCCAGCACGCGTGAAATTTGAGATGGGATTATTAAGTTCTTCACATTTAGATGTGAACCATTGTAAAAATAGCTTTCGCTTTTGGAAAAGTTATCATCGGAAAATCGGAAACATCCGCCGTTTGCTGCCCTATTCATTTTTTTCCAGTGGAAAAACCGCTTTGCTTTGCGTACGTATGTAACCGAAGAACTTGTGCTCTTATCACGGTGGAACTATTGTTTAACAACGCTATTTACCGCAATACAACAAGCTTATTTCCAGCTTTGCTCACCATCCTTCCTTCGTATATGCAAAGGGGAGGAAAAAATTGAGAAAATGAAGCGAGGAGGGTTTTGTAAGCAACCCGACTTATTCGTATTTATCACATAAATATCCTGTGATCCAATCTCCTTTGAAAGAGATAGCGAAACGATATGGATGCGTATGTATTTTCTCATAAAGAAGCCAAATGAATCTCCTCGAAAACAGGGGATGAAATATTCATAGTATCCAAAGCCAGCCATATTCTACTCTGCCTATTGTCTATCTTGGAGTGGTAGTAGCAGAAGAAGACACGCACTACACACAATTTTTTGTACTTTGTTTCTACAGCGTATACATAAGCGGTACGTTTTTTTCTGTTGAAATGAAGCCACTCAGCCATGTTGTGTGAGCTGTCGGGAAATTGCACGCTTTAATATGCATCAGACAACGTGAATATAACAAAAAAGAAGAAGAAGTAAAGTGAGAGAAAGAAGAGAGAGAAGTTGCAGTCAATAAAGTTTGGAGTGTGTAATGGTACATAATATATAATATGAATGAGAGAGTATAATACATGAAATATATATATGCAATTCTAGTATGGATCTGTGGATCTCACTTTAACGTGGATTATAAATAGGATATTTTTACCCTCTCAAGTGATTATTCAGGGGAGAGAGAGAAACATATCATTTCACCAACGTCAAAATATATCCTACACGAATTTTACCCCCTTTTCTACCCTTGATAATACATTATTGTCACATATTATCTAAGTCAAAATGAAAACTGATGGAGGAACGGGTAAAAAATTTGAGGGCTGTACTATATACTTTGTGCAGTAGCTAAAGTTGGGTGATGTGATACATGCCTTTTTATTCAAAGTTTTTACACATTTTGTGGGGACTTGTATTAATAAAGTGAACATTGATGGTCATGACCACACATAGTACACATATTGCATCACACTGCGTAAAAACGTTGTTACAACTAACTAAACTGCAACTTCAATACGAGCAGAACATCTAGTTTTTTTGGTGGCATACATTTTACACACAGAGACACGAGTAGAGAGATCATTCATCGTTTTTTCTCCTTTCTTTTGATCATTTATGGCATGTTTCTTTGTGCTCGTCTATTGTGTTTGATCCATTGCGATGCCCATGTTTTCAGACAATTCCATTTTTACTAACACATGCACACGTACAGGTATAGAGGCATGGCTTATGATGGAGGTATGCTTTTGAAGTTCAGCTATGAATGCATTTTTATGATTGTTATTATTACGACTTTTATTATTATGATGATTCTCCTTTTTATTGAAACAGGGACCCTTTTGAGAGGGAGCTCGACGTGGAAGAGTTAGAATATATGAAAGGAAGGAAGTGAAAAGCATATTATATTATATTAGATTCAGGTACAAGGTAACGCACCAATGTAATATACTGAAGCGAATATATGCATTACGCTGGTATTTTTCTTTCTTTGGGTGTGTCGAATCCAGTAATCTTCGCTCCATGTGGTACACAAAAACCTGGTGGCTTTTACCATTTCATACTGACCATATATGAATGCATTTTTTTATTTGAGCTTGAGCTCCGCCGATACAGCAGTAGCTGCGTAGTCATTGAAATTGATGTTGTGAACTAGTAAATTTAATTTTGGTTGATGTGCATGCTCCTCACATATATCTCTTTGGCTCGTTCCGACAACGCTTTCACTTATTCCAACTTTTGTGCTGTGTGTGGAACTTGTGACACAGATTGAAAATTTTCTAATAGCATATTTTTAACGAAAGTCAGAAAGTGGCGAAGCGACTATCATTGAATCCGGAATTAGCTAAAGTATTTATTGCAGCGAGGAATGTGTGTAATAAAGTTGATAACAACACGATGTCTTCGGATTGTAAAAGAATTAGGGAAAATCTGAAAATCTGGTGCAAACAATTGATTTGGAGAAACTGAATATTTGGAACTTTCCAAGTCTACCTGTCATCATTTAATCTATTTCTATCTTATATAATTGTTGTAAGCAGAGAAGCAGAGTACAAAACTATTTAAAATCCCTCATGTTATGCTCTACTTATCATTTTTATTACGGAATTACATAAATAATCAGCATGCTTACGTTTATGACTTTTTGTAGAACATAACACCGATTTGGTTACATGCTTGTATGCTATACATCTATGACACATTTGTAGACAATTGTGTTAACAGCATTAATACAACTTCTTAGCATGAAGCCTTTCTTCGACTGAGGAACAATCAAATTGCCACCATAAATCAATAAATATTCCATGAAAGTGAAGAATCATATTGTCCTTAATACTTGGTCAAATCTGTTAATACACGAGTAAAATCTTTTAATACATTTGTGACAAGTTGTTGTCACTGAATTGGTTAGTTCAGGAGAGGTTCTACTATTGTGAATTTGTAACTCGTGCTCGAGTAAGTGTTCACAGCCTATCCGCAAAATGTTAATGTTATGACGGACCTGTTTACAAGCGGTTCTCGACCATCTTCAATCATTCTAATATTTTCCCTTTCCCCGTCCTCATGAACACACTTTTGTCCATGTCTATCCTGTTATATACCTTACAAAGAGAAGTCAACTTGGGTCCACGAAGACGAGATAAAAGTTCCATTGTATTTTGTCATTACCAGCTTAATTTTATTACCACCGCACTATCATCACCCTCGGGAAAACGGTATTCATATTCATCCGACTATCCTTCTTCATTTTGTTACACTTGATACTTTTAGCCTCTCTCGCCTTATATTATTGCTGTCTTCAGGGAGCTGTTATTAGGCGATTGGGCACAAGGCGCACAACTGACCATCGATATTCAACATTTATTTATGTATGTGTATACAATTGTGTTAAAGTGTGACACAAAAATTGTCCATGTATGTTCGACATGCGAAAATTGATGCATTTTGTACATGTTTGAGATATAGTTTACAAGATTTAAACAACTCGTTCTCGTACTCGTACATCCGCTTAGGTACTTATCCGGGCACAACTTAACAACCATGTCGACTTCTCAGAAGATAATTATTGCTGATCTGATTCCAGACAAACCTGTTACGTATATTTCCATCTGCCATTTTTTTCATCGAAAAATATTCAAAATCACTCACGATCCAGCCGAGCCAGCTTTAGCGCAAATAAATTACGAAAAGTGCATCCTTAATGAATATGTATTCTTTTTACCAGACTTGTGAAGCAATCATATCAAATTTTCATTTTTTCTTTCAAGGTCACCCACGACGGTGTCTATATCATTTGGTAAAGTAACCTAGCCTAAATAGTTTTTATCCCTCTTGTAGCTCTAAGCTCATTCTTTCAACTATTTTCAAGAAGCTCATTTTTATTTATTTGCATATCCCATTTTGCACGCATGCAATCCTTCCCCCGTCCATCATCGCGTGGATATAATGTGTTGTGTGTGCGTAATCAAAAGAGGGAAACCTTTTTTATACTCTGTGTTTATCCAGGTGATCCTCATGAAATAATAATCATTTCCTTCCCTAATGATACTTGAAGTGAATATAACACATTTTCACTTCAAAGAAAAAGAGACACGTTAAAAATATATTTATCCTGGACCAAGTCCAGTACCGACTACTGCCTACTGTATATAGGCAGGCTGGAAAAGAAAAACAAAGACATGAAAAAAACGTGATGACTCGCGAATATCCAACAGTTTTGTTGAATATGTCTGCCAACATTATTCATAACTTCTTATTTCGTATTTAAATTTAAACTCTGACAGATTGCATTTTTTCCAGAAAGGTTCTCTCTCTCTGTCCATAGCATGTTATTATGCATGCTGCAGGATTGCATGAAGCAACTACACTGTTCCCACCTTACAATTTACTTCAAATCGAATGGAGAGGGTGAGAGACAAGAGGGATGCAAATAAAACAATTGCCAAGAAAACAACTACACGAAACTATAGGATTCAGTCAAGAATTACACACTCCTCCGACACTGGAACCTTTGTCTGAGTATGTGTATCACAACACCTGCCGCGTCAGGAAAAAAAGCGAGCAATAAGTGAGTGAAAAAATCTGCCAACTGTCGCTAATAAGATATTTCCCTGTTTGCAACAAGACACTCATCATCTCAAAAAGCCACTTACTACTACATATTTATAAGAAAAAAACGGCTGGTGTTAATGAGAGAAAAGGGGGTAAAATAAATAATAAGAGTCCTGGTAAGAAATAACAAACCCACACTGGTTTTACAAAGGAGGTGTACGCGAGATCGCATGCTCGGAAAAATGAGCGTTTGTCACTTTAACACTGACCGCCTTATAAAAGCGTAATTATCTCTCCTCAGCAAAAAAAAAATTCCCTTTGATCTGGCTGGAGTAGTAAAAACAATGCTTCTTCGGATCTCCAAGCTTCACACACGACACAAGAAACCGGTACATATAATATTTCATTTATATTTTATGGGGAAAAGAGAGCCGAAGTCAGAACTAGTGGCAGCAATAATGTTGTCGTGCTGTCGCTGTCCCCTTGTGTGCTCCGGTTTACATGAGGAGAAACAAGGTTGGAAAATGACTTTAAGGACAATGACAACGATGATTATTATGTGTACGATGCCATGTCGTGCCAAAGGGAAACACGTTATTCGTTCCGTTCAAAAAAGAAAAAAGAGCTACTAAAAAGAAGAGCGAAGAAGTGGAGTAAAAAGGATATTAATGAATCTTGAATATCAAGCCACTGGAATCCAGATAGTGGGCCAGCTGGATGGCTCGTCTTATTGACATGGAATGACTGACTTGTCTAATTTTTTGCCCTTGTTCTCCTCTCCGACCGACAATGTTACACTAAAGCAGCCGTCCCGTCCGCGTCTTCTTCTCAAAGAAGAAAACGATATCATTTATTTCATTTCATCTTCGTCGTCATCTTACTCTTATGACTTTTTTCTCTCGCTCTGGTAAAATATATATCTACCGCTACTGGACTCATCATCACTACTTACTTTTTTTTGCTACTAGTAATCTACTCACCCTGGTCGATGTCGTGCAGCTTATTGCAACCAATTTCTGAAGGAAAATAACAGACCTCCCAAAAACTCTTCTCACCTGTCTTCATCTCCGTGGCTTGTATTGATCACGCAATGTCAACACCAACAACCACAGCCGAAACGAATTTTTTCAAGATAGTAGAGCTCTGCTGAAGAAAAAACCTGACTAATCGTGCATTGAGTTAAGATACGATATTGCTGCTGTGTTACTGAACTAAAACTTGTCTTCAGCAAAATAGAGGTTTCAACAAGCGAAGAAGAAGAAAATACTTTTTTCCAGTTCCCTTATTAGTTACAACTTAACAATTTCCATTGAAAGGTCAAGCCATTACACACATTTACACAGTTGCTCGCCCTGTCATTACCGCTCTTATGAAACTCACGAGACAACTAAATGAAATAATAGGAATAATGAAAACGAAAAAATTTGAGAAAACAAAAAAAAATTGGAATATACCTACGTATATACTCGCATCTGGAACAAAGTAGGTACATATACCTTCATGTATTTCTGCATATAACCCTTTCTACTTCACCTCACATCATCATCGATAATTACATAGAACCTTTGCAACTTTTTTTCTGTTTTTACCGAAAAAAATTCTCGTGAAATTATATTGTATGTCTTATGTAAGAAGCTTCTGAATGAGGATCAGTAGCAAATTGGATCGACAGAAATCTGTCTATTCATTCATTCATTTTTCTTTGATAAAAATGCGAATTCTACATCTGGCTGGACAAATGGAGCTTTTTCACGGACATTTGTGCATTTCGTAAAAAACGTATTTAATGACACGACGGCAAAAATGATAGTAAATGCTGTGATAAATATGCTATTATCTTTCCGAACAGGAATGAATGAAATAGAGCTCGTATTATACCAAAATACTTAATGCATTTGTTTCACGTGATTCCCCTAATCACGCCGTATGTTTCATCATTTTTTCAGAGAAGCAAAAACAATAAAGCAGATTTTAGAATCTCAATGCCGCAGTTCTCATCTCGTTTGTTCTTTGGCATTCCGTCTGTTTCTAATCAGTTTGACGTCGTTGATAAATTGGTTTTTAATTTGGTAATAAATTAAATTTTAATAGGTTGATGGGATGTCGTTTGAAATTGAATCGAGGAAAAGTAGTATTTAGCGTGGAGCAAGTTTTCTATCCTACTGCCAGTCAACCTGAAATGTTTTGGGGTTGAAAAAGTAGCATTTTTCAACCCCAAAATGCGCGTGCACACATGTCAAATATATTGAAAATTGAGTCATGCGATGGCAAGAGAAAGCGAAAATTGCTCACGGTATATGAGAAACCCACACGATCACTTTTGAAATATATTTTTAGTGTAACTTACTTATGGCTACAAACTGACAAATATGATTACTTCGTTGTTGGTGGTTGGTGGTCTTCTAATATTTTTATCTTGTTAGACATTTCAAAACAGAGCTTTTATGCCGTTTCGGAGATAACCGCAATCTGTTAAGTACATATATACTCCTTTGGCTACTGTACTGACAGCAATCCAATGTGGTTTTCTGGATTTGATGATAGGATACAGTTATTTTAAGCCAATATGTTACCCACCCTCCTTCAGGCATGTTTATTTATCGTTCTCAACAACCACAGGAATATAATTTGATTTAGCTTTAAAAGTACTTCATTAATCCGGCTATTTTTCATTGGAAAAAACGTTCATTCTTGCTAATCTGACGTATCCATGCCCAAAAGAAGAACGTAGACGGAGAGTACAATTGCTTCTGAATATGGTGGTATAGGTTAGTTTACACAAACGATAAATACTTCAGTCACTACTATATCAATATGCCATAAGCATATACCATGCCCAGATCATGATTCAAAAGAAAGGGTCACCTGAACGTAACATTTGGACGTATGCTCACCGCATTGTGTGTGTCGATGTCGATACAAAATTGTATCAAGTCTCAAAGCAGCTATATACGAACACAAGCGGAGAAATTGTACACATGCTGTAACCCTTTTCTTTTCACGTTTTTTTTTCTCTCGGAGAAGGATAGGGTTACTTTTTTTGTCCCTTGATGTTCTTGAGAAAACAGAGGAAGCTCACGCAAGACAACGTGTTTGTTGAGTGAGTGAACAATGCAGAGTTGCTTGTATTTTGGATGTGTGGTCGACTCAAGGGTAAATAATATGGGGTACGAAATGGAGATCAGCCTTTATACATAAAAACGCCAAGCTTATCGGTTCAAGTGCAACAGATAAACCAAGACGTTTGTCAAGGGACATGTATAAAAACTACCGTGTATGTAATATGTATACACGTTGTAAGCATTGTTATCATATCATGAATGAATTGTATTGGTAGGGGTAAGGGGTTCTTCCTATGGCCAGAGAAACTGAGCTCACAAATGTACCAGTCCATACGAGTAGATAAAGGTTCTTTTTGTAAAGGAATTGGAAAGTTTGTGTAACCCTTTTTTATTTCATTTTCATATCTGAATTGTTTCATGTAACTGTGAACTCTTTGGGATACACGGACCGATACACGGTTGGTTCACGGTTCTATTTCTCTTCAGCAATATCAATTGTGAAAAGGTTCCTTAACACGCAATAAATGTAAACACTGGGACATTTCTCACAAGCCAATGCTAATCACACCAGCCAGGGCCAACGATAGTCTTTAAATACAAAGCTAAATTTACCAAATGAAAAAGAAAAAATTATGTTCAACAAAAAGAAATCGGTAAAGAATCGAGTATGAAATGAAGTATGGGTCATCATGATACTGATCTTTGGAACCTAAATGCCAACTGTAGCTTTGGATTGAGCGACGAGGTTTTCTTTTTCTAATCCGTTCAAATTACAAAAATAAATAAAGAATCTGCCGGAAAAGGTATCACGCGAGCAGCTACGTGCTTAACGTCTTTCAAAAAATAGCTATTCCTTTTATTTTTCATGCATACCTTTCCTATTGCAGTATTTTATGAAGGAAAGAAAAATGAAGATGATGATTATTATCATCAACACGTTATCACACAACATTGAGGATTGACTACCTTTACGAAAGGTTGAGGCAGAGGCAGGTGTGTGTTCAGAACGTGAGCTCAAGTAAGAAACGTAGTCTATCTGGTTTTGGAACGCAAGAAATGAATTGAAACTTTAAAAAAAGGTTTTTATTGGGTGCTTCATCCAACTCCAGCATTCCAATGACTCAAAGATACAATGGATAAAACACACAATATGAAAAGAAAAAATTAGTAAGAACGAACAAGGATTTTTTATTGCACTTTTCCTTCACTCCTTTTGGAGGTGAGGATGCAATGAAGAAGATTTTTTTGGTTAGGATAGGCCATGTCATGCTTTCGCTCGATAAAGTCACTATACTCACCTGGCCCTAGCCGCTTAAATAGTTCTATTCATCTCATCATGAAGAGGCAAATTACTTATTAAATTCTCCATAAAGTCAAACATTTTCCACACCAGTCCAGTGAAGTGAACTAATAAAAAGGGTATGCGTTTCCTACTCAAATAAGCGGCCATGTGTGTATTTACCCCCAGAAAAGAACACATTGCACATTAGTATGAAAGAGAGTTTTTTTTCTCTTCTCCAAATTAATGAGCAGGTAGCTAAATGTTTGGTTAATAATGTTTTCTAAACATACTCGCTCGACAAAACTTTTTCTTCCTTCTTTTATCTTCCTCAAATAATCTTTTTTGGGGTATGTTTCTTTTCTTATTCGGCTGAAGTTAGTATATGTCTTTCTCCTCCTTCTCATCTTTGAGGCTTGTAAAAAGTCAATGATTATCAAATAATCATGATTCGGCCTTTTGTTCACCGCTTCCTACTTTATTGTCGTGTTTAGTAAGCCATAAAATGAGAAGTTGTATTCCAGGTGTGTACTTTCCTTCTTTCACCCGCAACAGTTAACAAAAAAAGTAAACAGGGAAAAGGAATAATAAGTTCATTAGTAACGGAAAGGGTTGAAATTCCTCACTTTTTGTTTTGTACGTTAGAACCAGCAGAAAAGTCTTTTCAAAAAAATATTCAAAAAGTTTCCAAAAGAAGGAAACCTTTTTTCTCAGAGTGAACAGTCCATCCTCCCTTCCAAGAACGAATGTACATCAACCATGAAAATGTCAATGTTGTAATGACGGGAAATTATTGGATTTTTTTTCAGCCGACTGAGCTGAAGCTGAAAGTCAAGGATTTTTGTTTTTCGACGAAGAGAAAAAGGTCACATTTTACTAAACTAAAGTCACATTATTACATTACCGTGTGGTGCTGGTTATATATATATCAACTTTGTTGGTGGTATGGTTGCGTGCTTATGTGCATCCCATGAAACATTTGTACATATTGTACATGGCCAATGAGCTGCCTAATGATCCTATAATTAGAGGGCTTTATTCTAACATTTTTTGTAGAAAAATAAAAATCCTATTTACTGTATGACTTTGTAACAAGAAGCCTTGTGTATACCCCCAATCATGCTAAACTTGAGGAAGAAAAGTAAGTGCATACATTTTTGTGTGGATGTGACAGTGGGTAGGTATCCTCTTCAAAAATGTTCTTGGTCACCCCGACCCAACGTTTTGTTTTTGGGTGACGGATCTCATGCTGAGCAAATGTGGTGGTGGCAGAAAAAATATATTTTTTTCCTTTTGTTTGAACATGCCTCCTTGGATTTTACAATGTCGCCTGTCCAGGCAATACATAAAAATTCAATAATTTCCCTTCAACGACTTTTTGTCTCTAGTCTGCTTACAACAATGCCTGTAGGACACAACAGGGTTTAAGTAGGAAGGAAGAAAAAATGTTCTTGAAAGATATTAAAGTGCACCTCCTCCAGTAATATTTTTTGCGTGGTTTCGTTGAAGACCAGCGGAGAGAAGTAAAAAAAGGTTGAGCTGAAGAGAGCAGCGCCTTTTCATTTTAATTATAAATGTTACAAAAAAAAACTCGAGTGTACAGTACTCCAATGTGGGTATTTGACTTGAGCTTACAAAAGTATTCGGTGCGGTGGGAGGCTTTTAGGAAAATTAAAAGATAACCATCAACGAAATGTCAAAATGGAAAGGGGTTGACATTGATGAAATCACGGAGAGTGGGCATAAAGTTAGGAGTCATCTTCTAACATGCTATCAACATCGACTTCACGTTCACAGTTTAAGAACACGTATACAAGCCATACAAGACCAGTGCACTTTTACTTATTTTCTGTCAGGAGATAAAGCATTTTCATTCAGATGATGATACATTTCAAATGTTTACAGCGATTCAAAGGAATTCCTAACGGAGCGAAGAAGTGACTTACAGAGAATTGTTAATGCGGGGAAATTCTTAAAACTATACACGGCCTTTTTGATTCATATATGGACTGTGTGTTGGTGATGACATGGAAGACATGAAAGTTCCCAGAAAAGTGGTTGACGGGTCTTACCACTCAAACTAATACATATGTACGTCGGTCGGTCGGTGTCTCTGTAATGGAGTGATATTAGTGTAAGCCATTTAATTCAGGCTTGTTCAGGTGGAATCGAAAATACTTTGCGTAATGCACCAGCGTAGAACACACAACAGAATATTGTCATTTTGAACATTTTGTTAATTTAATGCCAATTAATAGTAGGTCAAATGGGTTAGCAAAAGTTATGACTCAAGGCCAAATGCCAAACGTTGGTGACGTGGCTTCACAGGGGCCGTGAACATACTCACAAAAGCGATGTCAACAATTTTCATAGTACACAATTTAATGCGCTTTTACGTATCCTGAAAGATTTTTTTATATGGTTCGTCTTGTTGTCCTAAATCAAAAGCATATAATCTTTAGGAAATATTATACTTTGACATGGGGTTGGGATATGGGCTCTCATGAATGTTAGTTTAGAAGTTTTTAGACAAATTTCTACGAGTCGCTACTGCCGACTCCCTGCTATCCACCTGTTTCCCAGAGTCTCGAGCTACGAGAAATTATGAAAAGTAAAACCAAAACTTTTCCCAGCTAAACAAATCATCGTGTTTTTAGTTAAGGGATTGTCGGGGAACCAATCAAATGCTTCCGTGGCAAATTTCAAAAAATTTGAAACTGAAAATCTCACTGACCACCATCCCATTTACTTGCATGGCAACGCTTCCAGGACATTTCCGGAGCAGCTCTTTTATAATCCGGATTCTTAACGTCATGAAAAATTTGTTTTGCTTTATATATTGCCCACAGATCCACATGGCTAAGATATGTCAGGCATCATGAATTTTAGACTTCAAATACATGCCGTTTATGAGACATGGTGTGTTGAAAGTACAAAAATTGTCAAATTGGAATCTCATTTTCTCTGGAAGTACTTCGATTGTTCGGTTTGAAATCTACAATCATGTAAAGCACTAAATTCACAAGAAGGGATTTTCTCGGATTTAGGAAATTTTGCCCATCCTATCACCAAAATCAATGTGGAGTTTAGGCGTTTCCTTTTTGTTTGGCATTTCAATGTACTTGAATTTTTTCGTGAAAGGAAACTTACGAAGCTTTTCAAATCCGTGAAAGTTCGAATGTGTGGAAACTCAAAAGCTGAACGCATCACCCAAAAATTACTCCACATTGTTACAAAATTATTATCGTTGATTTCAATTTCCAATGTTTCACACTTTCCTTCATACATGGGTTTAGATGCGAAAGTGCGGAAAGCGCTGGGGAAACCAAATATCCAATCGCAGGGCTTCAAATCTTTCCTAGTTCCCCCACTTTCGAACTTCTCCCGAGAAAATACGTACACCCCTACTAAATGGGATTTTAAATTGAGTTTTTGGACAGCTCAGATTTGAAGTCTGAAGTTAGGAATACGGGCATATCTTAGCTATGTATTATATCTGTAGGATAAACATCAAAACAAGGTTTGTGATGGAATGAAGATTCCGGATTGTAAAAGACTAACTGCTAGCACATTTTCTTCCTTCCTGTTGTTAGCTCGTGGCAACTGCACATATTCACATTAAACTTCAAACTTTTCGAATGCAAATTAAAATAGTTTGGGATCATATAATTGAAGATTTTCCAGGTGAACGTTATTCAGCGTATTCTGTACATTTTAAATCTGCTTTTACACAATTTTAAAACACTAGTTTTCATTGCAAACAATGAGCATC